>VUQG01030740.1:0-17824 GCA_015106755.1 Etia nguti | reverse complement strand
ACCTCGCCATGGTCAACCAAAGAAGCTGAGTGTACGTGCTCAGCGTCATATCCAGAGGTTGTCTTTTGAAAATAGATGTATGAGTGCTGCCAGCATTGCTGCAGAGGTTGAAGGTGTGGCGGTGTGGCCTGTCAGTGCTCAGACTATACGCCGCACACTGCATCAAATGGCTGTCGTCCCAGAAGGAAGCCTCTTCTAAAGATGATGCACAAGAAAGCCAAGAAAACAGTTTGCTGAAGACAAGCAGACTAAGGACATGGATTACCTGTGGTCTGATGAGATCAAGATAAACTTATTTGGTTCAGATGATGTCAGGGGTGTGTGGCAGCGACCAGGTGAGGAGTACAAAGACAAGTGCGTCTTGCTTACAGTCAAGCATGGTGGTGGGATGTCATTGTTTGGGGCTGCATGCGTGCTGCTGGCACTGGGGAGCTACAGTTTAACTGAGGTAACCATGAATGCCAACATGTACTGTGACATACTCAAGCAGAGCATTATCCCATCACGGAGGAGAGGAAGATGATTCCAGTGGCACCCTGTGAGGCTCTAATGAACTCAATGCCCAACAGAGTTAAGGCAGTGTTGGAAAATAATGGTTGCCACACAAAATATTGACACTTTGGGGTCAGTTTGGACATTTTCACTTTTGTTGCTAGTGGTTTAGACATTAATGGCTGTATGTTAAGTTACTTTGAGGTGACAGCAAATTTACACTGTTATACAAGCTGTACACTGACAACTTTACATTGTATCAAAGTGTCATATCTTAAATGTTGTCCCTTGAAAAAATATAACAAAATATTTTAAAAAATGTGAGGGGTGTACTCTTATGAGATACTGTATCCCCTTAAATGTATATGTATACATGTATATGTATATTTGCTGAATAAAGGAGGGGGGAACAAGTCACTAGGTCTGGGCTGCTCTTAAGCTTTGACTGCACTGTTATAAAGAATATACAGTTCTGCTTGTGTGTGTACTTGCATATCTATCTTTGTGGGGACAAATGTAGTTTTTACTCCTTAAAAGTTATAGATTAACAGATAAAACTAAGAGGTTTAAGGATCACCTATGTAAGAAAGGAAACTGTGTGTTAATAAGATACCAAATAGTAACTATTAGTTAATGAAATAACTTGTCTACTGACATCAAGACAACATTCTGAATCAAATCACTAAAGACAATGAAAAACCATAAAAAAGTACAGAGAACTTTTAATGCATTCACTCTCCTTGCTGCAAATAGAACTGCCTAAAAAAGTTTTCTTTGCAACATTTGTAATCATTTATAATGATTTAGGGTGAAGGAACTCAGCTACACAATGACCAAAACTGTTTATGAATTTGTCTCTTTTGCTTTGATCTGGGAGTTACTATGTCTCAGTGGTGCAAATAATAGCACTAGTTTTATGCATTGACAAGCAGCACAGTGTTTGCATGTCTGTGTGCACGTGTGCGCGCACGCACGTGTGCATGAAATGATGACTCTAATCCCGTCTGCTCTGATTTCAACTTTCTCAATTTTTCAGCAACACGCCTGTGGCTGAGCAGAGCAGAGCTTTGGCAGTTAATTCAATCAGTTTCAAACTAAATGCTCTTCTTCAAAGCCAGACAATAGGACACAGGACAGTATCTCAATTTAAGACTCAGTGTCCATGCTTACATTATGCTCATAATAATGCATTCATATTTCTTTGAGTTAGATTTTCTTTATACCATATAAGTCATATTTCAGGCCTAGGATAAAATAGTTTTAAAATGAAATCTACTAACCTTTTCTAATTTTCTGTTGAAATAATGTCCCGATGTCATGTTTTCATGCCAAACATGTGAAAAGTTTCAAAAAATTAGGCATTTATGTTAAAGCCAAATCTTTACATGACATTGGCTGTGTCATGCAGTTTAGCAGGTGTGCCAAATAATGGAGTTAAGGTGAGGGTAAGGTGTGTGCTTTGCAGTGTTGGTTTGTAAGGTATGCCCCTTAGCAGGCTTCTGGAAGCTGGCCAATCAGAAAAAAGTAAGTTTAAGAGAGCGGGGTCTTAAAAGGAAAGAGCATAGTCCAGTGTTTCCCAATCTTTTGGAGCCACGGCACGTATTTCACATTAGAAAAATCACACAGCACACCACTAAACAAAAATGTCACAAAAGGCATATTGATCATTTTTCCCCATGCACCAGGCATAGTGGAATTGAGTCGGTTTGTCCCCAGTATCCCTTTTTTGCTTTCTTCTAACCACTACTCATGCTAGGGCCTTCATCTGGGTCGGAATTTTCTCCAGGACCCAGGTTCAAATATTTATCTATTGCTATTACGCGCTGCGTCGTCTCACTCACAGCACGACTATTATGTAGTTTCTTCTTCGTCTTCTTCTGTTTTACTGGCAGTTGGCAACCCATTTAATTAGAGCAGGTAGTTGTACTGTCCTCTAGTGGAAGAGAATGTAATTGTTCTGCGCGTTACTCACGCCGATCGCTTAGAGTACTAATCAGGAGGAACCACAGCACACTTATGTGCCGCCACACAGTGGTTTGGAAACACCACCCGGCTTCCTCCCACAGTCCAAGGACATGCAACTAGTGAGTATAGGTTAACTGGAAACTCTAAATTGCCCATAGGTGTGAATGTGAGTGCGAATGGCTGCCTGTATGTTAGCCCTGCGACAGACTGGCGACCTGTCCAGGGTGTTCCCTGGAATAGGCTCCAGCCTCCCCTGCAACCCTGAAAAGGATAAGCGGAAGAGAATGGATGGATGAAGTCTGGGTAAGTTTCAAGTCTTGGTAATCGGGGGTAACATTTCAACTGATGACCTAAGCCTCACAGGGTTAACAGAAAGCTGCTGATACGTAGGCCCCTACAGGATGTTCTTCCAGCTCTGCAGAGGACTTCTACAGCTTTGTTAGAGATTAAGCCTCTTCACATGCATGCTTACTTTGCCTGCATAGCCCATCCTATGAGGATAAATTTCAGTGGGTTGATTTTATAGTTATTGTCTAGTTTCTCAAATAATGCATGCTTAGCTTGTGGCTAAAATGCAGACACCAAGGACAAATGGTTACTTATGTTATACTTCTTTGAATTCCACTTGCCTGAAGGGTGCGCGTGTAGCTGGTGCGTTTATAGAGTAGTATCACAAAAACAGGGTATGTAGAGAGCCTTGTGCTCATCATCTGATAATGAAATTTACATCACATATAGACATTTCGGCACTAAGCTAGCTATAAACAGCTGCTACTACACTGTACTGTACATTACTACTTTTTAAAACGAGAGGGTTCAAGTTTAGATTTTTTAGATCTAAAAAAAGCACTTCTACCAACATGTTTTCACTTGTCAGATTTCTGACAAATAGTTTTCTGACATTTTAAAAATGAAATGCAATGAAAGTGTACAAAAAGTGATGAGGGTTTTAGATACTTTGGATACTTTCTGAAGCTCCTTTATGAACTATGATAATGTGTCATGTAATGCACTTTTTTGTTGTATCACAATATTGTATACTACGATACCTGTATAACAAACTCTTAGTAAGTGTTTATTGAGTGCAGACAGATCAGGGTGAAGTTTTCTTCAGTGCTCAGGAGGATAACTCCACTCAATTCATGCTGCTGGAGCTTGTGCGCTTTCAGAAAGCATGCACCCCAGTACTCAGGATCGGTGAGTGTCCCTCAGCCCGAAGGACCAGTGATTAAGACATACAAGAGCAAAGGGCTGACACCACACTTAACCAAACAGCATGAAATCAACTGTGTGTCTGATTGTGAGCTGCTGCATTTGAAGGCCAGCTTGCGTGTTAGTGGGGTCCTGGATTTCTTATGTTTGTTACATACGACTCTGGCAGTCTGGGCCTTTTTAACAATATTGTACACTGTAAGCATAGAGTCCCTGGTCAGTTTTGTCCAGTGACAAATCCCATAAAGTCTTTATCAGTGATGACAAAAAGGGAAAAGCCACTATTGCTGTGAGTAATTTCATCGTGGACAGAAAGCAGGAAAAATCAAGAAAGAATGTAATCTCAAGTACAGCTTTATTTCATCGCACAGTGCTGGTTTTACAGACAGCTACGGTATAACATGTCAAATGCTATTCCAATATTATTCAAACCTGCTGACTGTGGTTTTTAGCAAACCTTTTGACAGTTGCTGCATGGACAAATCAGACAAATAAAAGAACTGCTCAAAAGAGAGTCAAACAACTATTTGGACATTTCAGAATCCAGCACCAGATCATCATTCCCCAACACATTTGGCAAACATTCAGTTTGTTTCTACGGTCAGGTGTGATCCATTTGGGCTCCAGATAAGATTATTTTCGACACTGTTTGCCTGGCGTGACTCTCTAACAGGCTTCTTTTCCTACTTTTGTTCCCCTTAGGTGGTTAAAACCATCTTATCTGTCATTCACTGTCAAAATCAGCTGGCAACAATAGGCTTATCATGGCAATACTGGCCCAGATAAGGATGGCATCTCCTCTATTTACTTCAGTTTGTTCATGTTTTGTGACCACTATCATTTCATCAACAAAACCATGAGGAAAGGAATATAAAAGAAATCAATCCAAAAAACCCGATTCACATGATTTTTCTTTATTTTTAGCACCTGCATTGAAAAACCTTTAGTCAAGTTTGTGTGTGGTAAGACACTCATACTGACGTCGTAGGTACGTCGTAGTACACATGCAGCATTTAACTAAAATGTAGTAATAAAACTGAGTTAAGACTAGAGTCAGACTTTTGTCTCACTGCCATGAAATGCATATATGAGTATGCAGAAGATCCAAAAATAGCTCAATTGCAGTTCAGCTAAGAGTAGTCGCTGCTTCTACAGTTCTTGGCAGCACATGAGGTCATGGGGAAGGGATTTTCTCTAACAATTTTGGTTAACCTTTTGCTTTATTTAGCAACCATAGCAACATATTTTGTTTGCAAAAACAAAACAACACTTACACTCTTACCAGTGTTGGTGCAGGAGGGGCTTCATTTTACTCCTGAATCTGAAGACCTGAATCTAAGCTCATTTTAACTTGACACCGATGTGTAAGCATGTCGGCATGGTGATTTTCCTTAATTAAAGACTTGTTACTAAATCATACAATTGTCTGTGAATATTTATGATAAATAAATTCCAGCTGAAGACCTGATATATAGAGATATATATAGATGTTGATATACTCACCATTTATTTGTTAGCTCACTATGAGCAGCAAAGAAAGAAACTGAAGCTGTTAGTAGCCTTGTTGTGAAGCATGATACCTTGTCAATCACCAGAATGAACTTTGGTCTAAGTGGCATGTGTTAAACTAATAGGATTATAACATTTTGTATGGCTGGCCCACCACCAAAGTTGCCTAATGTAACACTCAGATGAAGGTAGAATTTTAAATGGGACACAGCTACATCTCATGCATTTGCGTTCTCAAATCTCGTTTTATGTCATCTCCTGCCAAAGAGACAGTGCAATTACTGCCTCTTGATTACAGGTATTATGCCCTTCTTTTTTCAGTCCTTGAGGACGTACATTATGTCTGCAGGGAGCTACGTACACATGCGTATATTGTGTGATCGCAGAGCACATATCCGTGGCGACAGCTTATGATTATAGCTCAGACACAGTAATGCAAGCCGCTGTCAGCAAAATGTACCAAAGAAGCGCCATCAGCCAGTCATGATAAATTCACTGCATACATAAGTGTATTCATGGGAGCATCTCATTTATATCTTGATCTTGACTCTCCTCCAATTAAGCACTCTGGACTTTAGTTTTAAGCAGGTGCAAAGTCCAAATAAGAGCAGACATAAACCTCTCTGAAATCACATGAGACTCCTTTATGTTGTTGACATATTCCTCCTTTCATTTTCATATCAATGTATAATCTAGGACACACCACATTGGACATTAAAATGCAACTTTATGCAATAAAATCTGAGTCTGTACAGGGCCAGATTAGTGGATGATGCTTCAAATTCCTTTTCTTTCTCACTGTAATCTCACTGAACTGAAACCTCTGAAGCATCCTGTGCTCCATTAAACGTCTCCCGGCTTACCTTTTTTTTTTAGGAAAAACCAACCCAAACAATCTTCTCTACAAAAAAATAATATTATGCCGTCTATAAGCAGGATTATTATAAGGAGCTGAAGCGGTTATGTAAATGGCTTAAGCAAAATATGGCTTTCTCAGTGGTTGCTGTATAAGCAATGGTGTGCAACTTTCAATATACTCAAAAAATTTCACCTAGAAGAAGGTCCGTTATCCTAATGGTGCACCAAAATCTTTTTAAAAAATCAGCGAAAAGGTCACTCCAACTGTATAATTTTTATACAGCAAAAACTAACTGAAAAGACAACTTTACCAACATCATTAGAGGGACATTGGGATTTTGTTGCGCTTTTGCACAGAGGTCACAGAGGTCATGCTGCTTCATCATGGTAAAAAAAATAGCCAGGTCGAAAGTTCTTCCACTGTAAGCCATATGACGAAGTGAATAACATCCACTTCCAAACAGCAGCTAATCATTTTAACCACTAAACTGCCAGTCATGGATGTGACTTTTTGCTTTAAGTATGGCTGTGTATAATTTAAATGTCAATTAAATTAAAGCATCCCAATTTTAGCTTAGATACCTACTATTAAGAAATTGTTTAGACAATAGAAAGTTACCCAGAGGAAAACATGAAGTTATGGTTAAAATGAAGTTGATTTTTAAGTCCTTGTAGTAGGCTGAAACTTTCATTTAGGAACTGTATTTTGTGTTTACCTGTGTTATCTTTGTCTAATATTAATATTTAAATTTGTTTGATGATTGGAAACATTTAAGTATGACAAACATACAAAAAAATAGGAACTCGGGAAGGGGGCAAACACTTTTTTACACCACTGTAAGTAATCCTCACAGACCTAGGGCAGATCAACCAGGTCACATGAACTAAACACAGCCTAGTTTTTAAAGACTACTTTTTTATGAAGCCAACCAGATTTAAACTGGAATACTAGAATTAGAAGAGTGTCCAAGTACTGAACTGTCAGTGGATGCAATGCCAGCCTGGAACGCTGACTTTTTTCCTTTAAGTATGGCCATGTGTAGTGTATGTTCATTTGAGTCCAACTGTGTGCACCAGTCTAACTGCTAATCAATAGAAAAAACAGTGAATGCATCAAGAGGTAAATGCAGTTCAATAAATATGGAAACTATCTATTAATGATCTTAATAATATGAATTATATATAATACTGTTGACTGTTATTAATGAAGCTGCTCACCCCTATTATAACCCCCAAAAATGTGATAAATAGAGACCAGCAGCAAACATTTCTGCCAGTTTCATAATGTAGTAACATAACTTACTTGAAACTCGAACGTCTCATCAAACAGGGGGTCATCCTGGTTCTGAGCAGCAGTACGAGTCCGCTGCTCAGCACAGTCAGCTGGTACTCCATGCAGCTCCAGAACCACATATGGGTCAATAACCTCTCCTTTAGCCCCCGAACCCTGGGGCTTGGGTAGGTTATGGGCACTGATAATCTGCAGAGTAAAACACAAGCAACTTATGTTAAATTTGTTTTAGACTTTTGTGATTTAGTGTATTTAGAACAGGGGTCTCAAACTCACTGCCCGGGGGCTACTTGTGGCCCATGTCACCCCTACTTGCGGCCCGTATATTGACGTGAATAAATATAATGCTATTTGGCCCTTGAAGTGACTTTTTTTGTCAGGGAGGATTTGTTTGTTGTTGAGTCCAATGTTAAAATAAGTTCTTTAGAAAGCACAAAATGATTTAATATGAAGGAAATATGAGCAGAGAGCACTTGTTGTTAGTTATTTGTAAAGAAAACAGTTTTCACTAGCAGTCACAAACTAATGTGTACATTTATGTCTGCATTTTTATTTTGTTAAATATGAACAAAATTATAGTTATATAATTATAGTCCTGCCACGTGTCTGGCCAGAAAGAGGGTACCAATTTGTTTATCTGGTAGTTCAATGAAAGGCTTCAGTTAGTTAAGAGTGAGAAAAAAATTGCATTCACGTTTGCAGTTTTGTCTTGTTATAGAATATTTGAAATTTAAAAACAAACAAACAAAACACTGACTTTTCAGAAATATTTGTAGGTGTTTTCTTCTTTGTATGCTTGTTTTTTTGTACTACTTGAACACTAAAGTGGCCCTCACATGAGATGACAGTGCCAGCAGTATCCTACAGCTCATTGAAGTTTGAGACCCCTGATTTAGAGGGTTGAACAATGTAATGTAACCTAGTTTATTTTAATTTCATCTCTGTTACAATCCCCCCAAAAAGTGTTTTGCTTGTGGCAAACATTGCTCCTATGGGCAATTTAGAATCACCAGTGAACTTAAACCCACTAACTGCTTGCATTCCAGCTACCATAGGGCGAGAGGTGGGGTACACACTAATGCAGGGCTAACACAGGTAGAGAGACAGACAACATAAGTGACATCCCCACAAATGTAGATCTGGTCGCTTTGAGAAATAAAGGGAATAGTTTTGATGTGTGTCAGAATAAGACTTGAATGATCAATCTAATAAAAAGAAAAAGTACATATTGTGATTGCCACGGGTTAGAGTCACCTCATCACCTCAGAGGGTTAATGCTACAGAATGAAAAATGTAATGTTGGGGAAAAACAGAGTAACATCTAGACCTTAATACGAAGGGTCTGAGGTGGGACACCTGGCACGCAGCCCTGCGTGTGGGCACTGAAATATGACACTTCATCCCGCATCACGGCAGGTCGGAGAACATAACCACAGCCTCCATTCTGTGTGAAGCGACCTCGGTGAAGGTCCAACATTGCGCCAGGGGTCTGTTGATTCAAGGCCACAAGTTGGACTCCTCCTTTCCAGTACCCTTGTGGGTTAGGGTTGCTGGAGTCCAGACGCACGGAGCTGGGTCGTACTCTGGTTAGGGTGCGCTTGGTAAACATAACAAGGTCCTCTGGGCTTTCACTGGTCAGCCGTCCAGCTTCTCCTTCGCCTAAAGAGCACAGTGTCCAGTAAGGCAGCTCGGGAGCCATTGGTGTGCTGGGAGAGGATGGACTACTGGGGGGAGACTGCTGCTGAGCCTGCTTGTGACTGGCTCTCTGGGCATAGAAGCTGCGACTTCCAGTTCGAGCAATAGCCACCAGGTCTGACAGCTCTTTGTGGAGACGGAGCTTCCTGGGTTGAGAGGGTGGAGGCACCACCAAGACCACACCCAGTTCCTCCTCACCAGGTATTGTCATTCTTCTTCCTGCCAGAGGTCCCCCTCCTCCAATCTCCTCATCTTCCTCAGACACTTCCCCATCACAGCCTTCATGGTCTGGAGGGAGTTTCTTCCCCACTATAACAATGCGCCCCTTAAGCTGTTCAGGCGAGGGTAAGGTTGTAGCTCGTCCTCCCAGGCTGACCGGCAGGGCTTCTGGAGTGTAAAGACGTGATCCAAACACCTTCCTCAAGTGCTGTGCCATGGTGTGCTGCTGGTCTGGGGAGCAACGGTGACACAGGTACAACAAAAGAGGGTACTGAGAGGTCAGGAAGGCGTATTTATTGACCACATCCAGAGCAGAGCGGATAGTCACTGGTGCATGGTGGTGGTGATGGTGGTGATGATGATGGTGTCGTGGGATATCAGGCCCACAGTCAACCCCGAGCAAAGGCTCCCCCTCTGGGCCATCAGTTACTCCCAACTCCAGGCATCTGCAACCAGACTGCAAGGCCTTGATCAGTCCTCCAAGATCTGCTCTTCCATGGACCTGGTCATCCAACAGGTAGGAGCGGTATGAGGTGCTGAGGGTGAAAAACAAATCAACAATAAATCATGCAGCAATGCAAATCATGTGTCATTTTAATATTACTAACATTTAATTCAAGGTTCAATGATCTTTGCTCTTGAAAAATATAGGCAAGAGGGAAAAATATACAGAAATCCATGAACTTTCTTAAGGCTTGTTTAAGTCATCATAGGTGACATTCCTGTCCTACCTTAAGTTTTGTTTGTTTATTAATGCACGTTTTCATGTGATTATTACTATTTTCTTTGTTCACTGAGTGCCAAGACTTGAGAAAACAGTAACCACAGAATAACGTATTCTGATTTGCTAAAAATTAAGGTTAAAGTTAGGATTGGGTTTTTATCAGTTTAACTCCTCACCATTACTGGGAAGCTTAGCAAGTGCAGTGTTTCCACCAGCACCAGGTCCTTACCAATAGAGCCATAGACCAGGGATTTAAAACCTGTCAGACCAACCTGAGCACCACCTAGGAAACTCTACAATTTAATGCTCCACACATGGATACTGGAGCGCTCATCAGGAACTCAATAGGAGACAACGCTGGAGGCCAACTCCAAGGCAATCTCACAAGTTACCATCAAGTGTTAAATATACCAAGGCAGGGTGTGGTTTGTGGCTCAGCTGCGGGGGAGGGGTGGAGCAGTGTGGGCTGAACCACACAGATGTTCTTCATCACCTGGTCACGCCTTTCCTATTACTTGCCAAGACCTGAAGGGAGTGTGTGTGTGGTGTGGAGCAAAGAAGGCAGCTGGAAAGCTGCTCTAATAAAAACATGAAGGACACTGAAAATAAAGACTTGCAACGCTGTGTGCTTCGGGTCCTTTTGTTGCAGCCTCAATCCCCTCCATCAGCTCTTTTCAAAAAGTGTATATGGATATAAATTAAGAAGTTCAGTGTCCATCATCCACCTCTGGAACATGGATGACATCAAGCTGCATGCCAGGAGTGAGCGAGACATTGCCTTACTGATCCACCTCACCAGGATCTACAGTGAGGATATTTGGATGTCATTTGGACTGGATAAGTGTGGCTGCAAATAGAGGGAAGGTAAAGGGTTGGAGTTGTCAGTAAGAAGACTAGTAGACATAAATGAGAGCTACAAGTACCTGGGTATCCCACAGACCCACGGGAACCATGATGAAGGTGCAAGGTCAGCACAGCCAAATACCTCCAGAAGGAAAGACAGGTGCTGGGAAGCTAGCTGAATGGTAGAAATAAGAGCCAAGGAGGCACAGGAGGAGATAGATGCCGTCAGTGGTATCCATCTCCTCAAAAGAACTCCTTACAATGCATGGAGGTCTCCACACGAAGTCCAACACCCCAAGGGCAAGGATTAGTGAGTGACAGAGCCATAATCCAGAATGAAACATGAAACATCCGCAAATACATCACCCCCAAGATGAGCTACTCCAAGAGTGCCTCAGGCAACTGAAAACAGAGGGTGGTGAGAAAGAGGAAGAGGAATGACCAATCCCCTGCATGGGATGTACCATCGACAGAAGGGAAGTGCCTGACATCAAGAAATTCTACCAGTGGCTAGAAAAGGCAGGCTTAAAGGACAGCACAGAGGCTCTGATCATGGCAAAATAAGGACAGGCTTTGAGCACCTGATCCACAGAAGCAGGAGTCTACCACAGCCAACAGGACCCAAGTTGCAGGTTGTGCAAAGGTGCCCAGAGACTATCCAGCACATGGTAGCAGGATGTAGGATGCAAGGTGGGATAGTGTAAAAACAGTTGTCTCCACACGTGCACAGAGATTATGTGCAAATTATCTCCCTCCTCTCTCTTCTTGTTTGCAGAACTGCACATATGCAGCTCTGGTGCATACGTAGTTCACAGATTCAAACAGACATAAAATAATATACAGCATAATGTGATACTGACACAATGTACGTTTAACCATGCATATTTACTTCTATGTTGGTTTTAGTGGTGGCTTGCCCTGTGCATTGAGTAATGTGAGCAGTCTGGCAGATTAGTGGACAGTGTAACAGTCATAATTGTGTGGTGTCTCTTTAAGACAACCTAAGTTAATGTTTAGTGATGTCACAAGTATGCGCCACTGCCCTCTATAGAGTGTGGGAGAAACGTCCTTGCACACGGACATATAGACTGATATGGACCTCATAACTTTATCTCCCTAACTCAAAGTAACGTTATGGGTTGTATGAACACTGCGCTTCATGTATGATAAGACAGCAGCTGTTCAACCGGGCCTTGTAAGGTTGGTGAAGAGTGTGTTTATTGAAGGACAAGCACTGCGGAATTCCCAGTACCAGTGTCATCGTGAGTTTTTGACTGTCCTGCTGAGTGTTTCTGCCGCCTCCACCGCTCAACCACTGAATACAACCCACGTTACAACAGCCAGCCTTGAAAAAGCAACCAGTCCCTGAATTAATTCAGAGCGACGTACAGACATGACGCAATAGTGTAACAGTATGGCTGTTAAAAAAAGTCCAAATTTAAAGTAGTATACATGATAATGTGTTAAAATATGCAGTCTACAACATTTTTACCACACACATTTTGCTTTATGGGGTTATTAAAGGCCATTTCTAGACCTCCAAACTGGCTGCTCATTTTATACACTCTGACTAGTTCTTACTAGCTTCACCTCAGAGATGGGGACACTTTTTTCATTTGTCTAAAAACATAACCAATATGTAATTCCACAAAAACATATAGCAAGTATGTAAGCAACTTGGCCTTAAAGTAATATTTACTTGCTTCCTCATCAGGTGCTTTGGCCTGTACTAGCAATGCACATTTCCAGTAGAAAATCACCCGCAAGCCTTAATCCCACTGAAATTGTGGGAACATGCTAATTTGCGTCTAAATCGCCTCTTTGCTAACCTTTTAACAAAATACGAGTCTTTATCGGCTGTGACATCCAGAACACAAAAACTAATTAAAATCAAGAAAGCACTGGAACACACTAGGAGCATGACACAACTGACCTTAAACAAAGCTGAGCACAATTCAAACTGGGGACACTGCAAGTAAGACTTTGTAAAACAGGAAATAGACAGAAACACTGAACACGAGTGACTTTAACACAGGAGAAATAAGTGAAGGGAGACACTCACAAATTAAATAACCTCTAATAAAAACAGAAGCTGGAACTAAGCACTAAAGACTTACATTACTAAAATACATCAAATGATTATTGAAAGTAAAAGTGAATCAAACAGAATACTTCAATTTAAAAGTCCAGAGAGTCAAAACCCTCTGTCCAAGACCCAGAACCATGACAGCCGCGAGTTTTACACTGGACAGAGTAATGTTGAAATGTTTTGGGCACCTGTAACTAAAACATGTTCCTTGTGGTATTGGTTTTGTGTTCAGATGTAATCTTAAACCCATTAGATTTGCAGGGGTTTGGCATAACTATACTTATACATACAGTACATTTGACAGGTCACCTCTTTTTCGGGTGCAGGAATAATTTCTGGTGTGATTTTTGGTTTGTTTGTGCACTCCTATTTTTTTCTTTAACTGGTTCAGAAAAAGAACCGTTTTCCTTCTGTTTGTTTTTTCAAAAAGATGTCATGTTGATCTGTTCTACTCACCTGATGTAGTAGTGGGAAAGAGGCATGTTCATATCCTGGCAAACCCCTAGTTGTTCTGGGTCAAGCAGCTGGCATTCTGGAGACTGCAGGTAGCGGGCAAATCCATCCAGACCCAGCAGCCCTCTCTCCTTGCCTTGGGCAGAGGGCTCATAACGCCTCAGTAGTTCCCAGCAGCCCTCAGTGGTAGCCAGAGACAAACCCTGCTCTGTCTCCAAGAAGAGCCGGAGGTCCTGAGGGTCCAGACACTCGCGGTCTTTGGACAGTTGCACCATTAGGAAGTAGACATCTGGCCGTGTGCAAAGCTCACAGAAGGCTTCCTCAAATTCCTCACGTGTTACGTGGGAGGTCAGCTTTTCCTTGCTGCGCTGGATCTCCTTGAAACGGAGACGCACCTGAGGAAAAACAAAGAGGAAGTGGATGAAAATAGGAAAGTCCAGACAGTTAATTAAGCAAGAACTTCAGTGAGTTAATTAGCCAACATTATGCTTCATTCATTCAGTGAAGTTGGCAAAGAGGATTACATTTTACTTATCGTTTTTCATTAAGGATATTAAAGCAAGACATGTTAAATTATATAACACAATGTAGCCATCGTTTCTGTCTACTCTGACTTCTCCTTTCTGTATCTTCTGTGTTCTTACCCATGTGTGCCAGTGCAGACATTTATGTTCTCTAAGTTTCCTAGCTTAGTCTGTATGTAAGCAAAGTAAGGCATGAGGCAGGAAAAGGGAGAAGGAGCTGTCCTGAATGAGGCAACAGAAATCCAAAATAGAAAAAGCAGAAAGCAACAAATCCCTTGTCATAAGGGATTAAATGTCCTATTGCTCCAATCACTGTTATTTGGAAACACATCACTTAGCTGTGATTGTAGCTGAACATGTCGTTCTGAAATGCAGTCCTGATTGCAAAGAGCTTAAATGATGATGCTGTTTTTTACAATGCGCAGGTTCTGTTAATGTACAATATCTAAGCAGCTCTGGGGGTTAGCACTATGGGTATAAAACCTAGAGCAAATCGTTATGACAGAACTCAAAATTTGCAGTTATTTCTGAGTCAGTAAGCTTTGTGTGACAGCCTCCTTCTCAACTTTCTCTATTCAAAGATTTAAATATCATTAGGCTCATTATTTTCTGTTTAATTCTGCGAGCAATATTAGCAGTTATCTGATATCATATTCTTGATTACAGAGTCAAAATACTCCTCTCTTTTTGCTAGGTTTTTGGTCTCCACCAACTTCTGAAGGAAATCTGGCTCTTGTGCTGCTCCAATAATGCCTGAAGGAAGTCTCTAACTCTGTCTAGCTGGGGCTTACTGTTACTCTTAATTTCTATAGAGTTGAGGAAAATACAGCTTCAGATAAGAATACATTTATGCACTGGTGGTGCTTCATATCTAATACTGTAAGTCAAGCTTCTATGGTATTACATATTTGTCACCTTGGCCTCCTTGATACCAGGGCACAGTTTACAGATGGTGGCGACTGCTATGTCCTCTGACACGATCCCATAACCATCTTCATCGACCTGGGCAAACTCTGCTGTCAGCCACTCGCTCCTCATCTTGCTTCCCAGGCTTCCTTCAACGGCCACCCCCCCTCCTTCACCTGGTCCTCCTCCTGCTACACCTCCCCCAGCCCCTCCTATGATTGAAGGATGAGCCAGCAGGTAGCGAAGACCTGTTACCCAGATGTTGGCCACATCAGCTGACAATGCCACCAAGTCTAGAGACTGTAAGGAAAGATGGATAACTGGTTTACTGGCTGGGTGTACACTAGCGATTTTCTTCGTTTATATGTTTATACACAGATGTTTTGACACTATTCTTCTGCAGTCACTTAAGTTACACGCATTTCTCTTTCCATTCTTACCTGGTAGTCATCTCCATGTATGATAGAGAAGGCTGCTTCTTCAGCCAGATGTTCAGAGAGAGGGCCATTGTGGAGGAAGGTCTCGGTGCTCTTCCCAGTGCGGACCTCTCGAATGCTGGAAACGTCAAGCCGAGCCCGGTCTCCATCTTTCTTGGATGGCTCCCAGCGTAAGCAGCTCAAGTCTGGATCCAGTGTGTAAAATCGACAGTAAACCCTAGAATTGGGCCGGATCTTCTTCAGTTCACACCCTCCCTGCATGAACGCCAAACAGTCGGCTGCGCTGCTGACCTGGAAATTAAAATTACCAAAAACACGTTACTCTCCAAATGTGAATTTTCTTTTTTCCAGACAAAATATACTTTCAACTGGAATATGTCCTATTAATGTCTCTGTGTCAGATATTAAACTGGTCATTAAAAGGCAAAGATTGTTAATCAGTTTCAGATGCTCTGGTGTTGATGAACACCAGCAGGTTTGCTGTGTTTCCTAGCAAAGTCAAAAGAGCATGGAGGACATACTAAGAGACAGGCTGGACTCTAGGAGAGCTGGACAGATAGGAGACTGGTCCTAGGGAAGGGTTATGGACGTATCAGCAGCACCAGTATCTGCTGCTTTGTGCAAGGATGAACAGGATGAGCACTGCCTGAGCTAAGTTCAATAAGGAAGATCTGTGGTCTCACATCAGTCCGCTCCCAGGTGCTGCCAGCTAAATCTAAGCTTTATCATTCCCACTTTCCCACCCTGTAAAGCTGTTTGTGTCCAATCACCTTCTCCCGGCCTTCTCCGGGCCAATCAGCATTCATGGCGCGTACTTTAAATCTCACTGCGCATCTGTCATTCTCCTTTGCAGATGCCTTTGTGCAACCACCACCTCCACCTCCATCTCCACCTCTGATCACTCAAGCTCCTTCCGAGCCACCTTCATCTCCACCACCAGCATCTAGGCTCCGGGGGGGTCGTGCTCTGATCCCTTTCACAGCTGGGGTTCCGTTCTGCTGAGATGGGCCGAACACCTATCTATATACTGTTTCTCAATAAATCACGTTCATTCTTTTTTAATTATCTCTCCTTACTGAAATGACCTCCAGCAGGACACTGGTGTGAATGTCTTTGACCAGACGATCAAAAAAAGACTTCACGAGGGCCCGATGTCCTCTACTGGGTCGTGTGCTTTTCACAGATGAGAGCAGGTTCACTCTGAGCACATATGACAGACATGAAAGAGTCTGGAAAAGCCATGGAGACTGTTATCCTGCCTGTAACATCGTTCAGCATGACCGGTTTGGTCGTGGGCCAATGATATCCATGGAGAGATGCATAGACCTCTATAGGCTAGGTAACAGCACCCTGACTGTCATTGGGTATCAGGATGAAATCCTTTTTTCTACTGAATTGGACCAATTGCAAGTAGTTGTGCAATCAGCTGGTTAACCAGACCGCTTTTGGTCACACTGCAACTGTTCAGGTAGATTGGTGGGAAGCAACCTGCCTCAGTCTGACTCGAACTCCCTACAATCACTCTCAAACACTCTCAAACAGATTGATGAAGGTTTACAACTAATTCCCATCTGATTTATAAATCCACAATGATACCGGTATTTCACCGAGACAGAGCAGAACTGAACTGAACTTAACAAAGAACCAGAAGGAGGGAGGATCCAGATACAAGATGCATAGAAGGATACATCTTGTTTTCCTTCTTTACAGTAAGCAGAGAGGATTCCAGTGTTTTTATGCTTTTTGCCACATTTCTATACAGAGATTTGTACACAATGAAAACATCTCTCCATGTCTTTTCTCAGCAGTGTGCACACACAACAAATTCATCTTTGGTTTCTTTTGGGAAAATGCAGCTATTAACGTGTGTCTGATTTATTTCTTCTTCTTCTTTCACCTTTAAGGGATGCCACAGTGGATCACCTGCCTTGATCTCACCCTGTACCTAGCATCCTCCTATGTCACACCAACTGTCAACTATCACCAGCATGTCCTCTTTCACTACATCTATGAACTTTGTCTGTTGTCGTCCTTTTTCCTCCTGCCTCCCAGCTTTATATTCAATATGTTGAAGTGTCTGCTCACACCCCCACAACCTCACCTGTAGTCAGCCTGGATTCCAGAGCCACACCACTGTGCCAGCCTCTCTCTTCACATGGCACTGTTGCCTCCTGTGAGAGTCCTGTCACCCCTCCCCCACCCATCACCTTCACTTAAGACCAGGTTGAGATGCAAATGAGGAGACTCCACTCAGGCAAGTCTGCTGGACCAGACGGAGTGAGTCCCCGCGTCCTCAAGGCCTGTGCCCCCCAGCTGTGTGGAGTCTTTCATAAACTGTTTATGCCTAGTCTGAGTCTGCAGAGGGTCCCAGTGCTGTGGAAGACATCATGCCTCGTCCCTGTACCAAAGACGCCACGCCCCAGTGGCCCCCTAGGAATACAGGCCCGTGGCACTGACCTCCCACATCATGAAGACCCTGGAAAGGCTCATCCTGGACCAGCTGCGACCCATTGTCAGACCACATCAGGATCCCCTTCAATTTGCTTATCAGCCTCGTCTTGGAACAGAGGACGCCATCATCTATCTGCTCAATTGTGTCTACACCCA
>VUQG01030734.1:0-11465 GCA_015106755.1 Etia nguti | reverse complement strand
TCAGTGACAGGCTGCGGCACCCACGATGTGGGACGGAGAGATTTCGCAGGTCTTTCCTTCCAACTGCTGTCAGACTCTACAAGATGGTCTCTGCAGATGACCACACACGTGCAGACAGACACACACACACATCCCATACACAATTATAACTGTCTCCCTGATGTGCAATATTACCAAGTGAAATTTTTCCTACTATAACAGAGCATTTTATTCTATTTTGTATAGTACTTTATTCTATTGTATATAGTATTTTATTGTTGTTGTATAGTATGTTATTCTATTTTATCTTATCCTATTCTATTGTGTTTTTCTTAACTTTTACTGCTCTTAAACTTGTACTTTCTGCTGTGACCAAAAATTTCCCACATGTGGGACTAATAAAGGTCTATCTTATCTTATCTTATCTTATCTTATCTTATCTTATCTTATCTCATCTCTACTAGAGCAATGTAAGTGACTTGTCATTAGCTAATCTAAAATCGGATGGGGTTTTTTTAACCCTGGCAGTTTGTAATGTCTGGTTTTCATTGTTGTGCCAAACATATTTGCTTTTCCAGGATGAGCTCTAAATTGTCTATACGCTTCTCTTGTTTGTGTTTTTTCTTTTTCTTTTATCTGTTTATTTATTCATGTCCATTATTCTTTATATAAAGAGCCTAAGGAGCTTGGAATGAAAGTGACTAGACTTTTCTTTAAGTTGCTAATAATTTAGGGGTACAGAGATTTAAAAATTCTGTTAACCATGTAGGCATTTCTAAGTTCAATTGACTGGGATTAAAACTTTTCTGTATGCTGAGCTACCCCTGAGAAGACATGAGCATGGCAAGAACATTTGCAAATGGAGGCCCAGCAAATAAAAGCACTGAGTCCATCATAATGTGTGTTATGCTAAACCAACACTGCACACTTCCGTGTGAACAGAAATACAATATTTAAAAAAACAAACAAACATGCCTGCATTTTTGTTCTTTTGTTTGTTTGCTTTTTAAAGTGAGCTTACCTTCAAACCCTGTCTGTTGTCAACCACCCAGGTAGATTCCTCAGACTTGGCTCTTCAGTACATGTTCAACCCACTACTTCCTTTCCTATGGGCCATGCAGTCAATGTGAAACAAATGAAAACAAAGCCTGAGCCTGGTTCTGGGAGTTTCTTCCTATTAAAATGAGTTTTTCCTTCCCACTGTTGCCAAGCGCTTGCTCACAGATAGTCGTCTGATTGTTGTTGTTCTCTATAATTTTGCAGTCTTTACCTTACAACATAAAATGCCTTGAGGCAACTGTTGTTGGGATTTGGTGCAACTGAAAATGAAGCAGGTTTTTGTGTGTGTGTGTGTGTGTGTTGTTGTGTTTAAATATATTTTTTGTGATACTGATGGACTAATGATAGAATAACAATGTTTTTTACTTTACTTGTACCCTTTTGTGTGTTTTGTGCAGTATTTAATCTGACAACAGTAAAATCTTACATGTCAGGAGAGAGAGAGACCTGGCTGGCACCCCAAGAGAAAGGATTTTCTTTAATAAACCCTAAATACCTGAACAAAAACAATCACAATCTCTTTATGGCATCACACAGATGCAGCAGTAACAAAAACTGTCTAAAACTGAGTGTTTAAAGTAGTCTGGTGCCCAAGCTTTTATTTATTTCATATTCCCAGACCTCATTGTTTGAAACTTTGGCGGTGTTTAACATGAACATCCACCATTATAAAGGCATTAATAACGACAAAAATCAACAAGAGACAAAAAGAGAATCATAGTAAATTTGCACATTTCAAATGATTTTGATTTTTAATTCCCCACTTCCTCCTTTTGATAATAAAAATAACTTTATTGGTACCTTTATAGCATCATGTGGCGGTTAGCAATGTTGTCTCACTGCAAGAGGGTCTGTCTCTCTTTGCAAGCCCTGCAGCACACTGGTGACCGGTCGTAGGCCTCGCACGCTATGCCAGCTGTCACAGTCTTCCTTCTTCGTGGCATTTAGTGAAGCAGAAGTTCTTACTTTGCTGCTCTGACAAAAATGGTAATAACATAAAAGTAACTTTAAAAAATAAGCAAAAATGTGAAAAATAAACAAAATTTGCAACGTTCTCTTCTTGATGATAATAAAACTTTAATAGCTGGGAGTGTTTTGATAAAAACTTTGAGATTATTTTGGCATTGTTTTCATTGGGATGAAGGATTAGAAATCTTTATGTTGGTGTCACTAATGTTTATATGTTTATTATGTGTGAGTTCCACTCTCCATAACAAAATAAAGTGGAGTTTGGGAGAAACAATGAAACACTGAAAAAAGAGATGCAAACAAGGGATACACCTGTTTCCTGTAGGACCCAGACTCATATCCTGTTTTCTTGCTCTCTGCAGCTGAAAGAAAAGCTTTTTGGTGACCAGTAAGAGCTGGATGGAGGCAGAGGAGGGACTTTGGGCAATGATGTGGAATCACTTGTAACAGCTGCAGTAAGGTGTTACAAAAAGAGTGCTTTTTCATTTCAACAGGAGACTTCCAGTTTGAAGCAAGACAGCACTTTTATTGGTTATATGGCTCTTTGTCACATTGTCACTGCATTCCCAAAAAACACACATGGTCTAAGAACCCTGTTTTGTGAATGGACCTGTAGGCCCATCCTTAATTATTTCAACAGCTATTGGTCAGATTTCCACAAGATGCTGCACATACTCCCACAATTCAATTACACAGCATCACCAGTCAGTGATGTAGACAGACTGCATTTAACAGGGTTGTATAAACACTGAAGTACTGTTACTAATATGATCACAATAAAAACTTTATTTATTTTGAGCCTTTATAAAAAGCAAAAAACAAATTACAAAATTCAAGCACAAAGCCAGAAATTACAGACTAAATTAAAGAAAAGTTAAGTTCTTCATTTCAGCTTCTCCCTTTAGGGGTCGCCATTCTGGATCATCTGCCTCCATCTCACTCTATCGCTATGATCCTCCTCTCCCATACCAACCCCTTACACATCCTCCTTCATTACATCCATTAACCTGCTCAGCAATCTTCTGCTTTTCTTCCTACCTGCCAGCTCCATGCTCAACATCATTTGCCCAATCAGCTATTCCTCTTCTGCACATATCCAAACCATCTCAGCCTCTCTGACTGTGTCCCCAAAGCATTTAACCTGAGCTTTCCTCTGACATGCTCATTTCTAATCTTGTCCCTCCGGATCACTCCCAGGTTAACATCTTCGGCTCCACTTCCTGTCTTGTAAGTACCACTGTCTCCAAACTCTACCTCATACAAGCTCTCACCACCATCTCTTTCACTCCTGCTGCTATCCTTCTGTTACAAATCACCCCAACACTCTTCTTCACTTCTTGTGTGTGCTGTCTGTTGCTTTGGCTGTTTGATCCCAGGTATTTAAGTTTACCTTGTCCATCACCACTGCAAACAAGAAGATGCTCAGAGCCGATCCCTGATGTACTTTCACCCCGACCTTTAATCCATCTGTCACTCCTACTGCATGCCTCAACACTTGTGCGTTTTCCCCCTACAGATCCGTCCTAACAGACTTCTTGTCAGTCCTGACTTCCTCATGCAGCACCACAGTTCCTCTCTTGGGACTACCCCTATCCCTCTGTAGTTGGTGCAGCTCTGCACATCACCCTTGTTCTTGAAATTGGATTTCTCTATTCTTCAGGAATCCTCTGACCAAAATTATATTAATCAATCTGGTCAAAAGAAGTCCAGTGCCATCTCTCCTAAAGATCTTCATACTTTACAGGAATCCCATCTGAACCACCTTTCCACTCTTCATCCTCTTCATAGTGTAATATGAAATAATCCTCTGCACTTCCTGACTCACTTTCCTCCATCCATCCTCCTCTCTTTCTCATTTTCATCATTCATTAGCTCCTCAAAGTACTCCTTCCATCTTCTCAGCACACTCTCTTCACTTGTTAGTACATTGTGATATCAATCCTAAACCAACCTAACCCAATGCACATCCTTTCCAGCTCAGTCTCTCTGCCTAGTCCTTTCCTCCTTCCTTAGTGCCCAGCCTCACATGCAATACCCATAAGCCTTTTTTCCTTTGGCACACTCTCTCGTTGCAGTACACCTACTCTTCCAGCACTCCTATCGACTTTCTTCATCTCCTTGACTATCCCACTTTTCTTTGCTAACTTCTTCCTTTAAATATGTTCCTGTACTTTGTCATTGCATAGAAAGTCACAGCATAATGAATGAAATAATAAAAAGCAAAAATTGTGAGATTGTGAAGACAGCAGTCTAAGCAGAGATGGCCAGATCTCCTCTCTTAAGCTACCTTCTTCTGGGGCCTAGCAGGCATCCTAGTCAGAAAAATGCACCCATTTGATTTTTTAAGGCTTTAGGTTAGGAATGTGTCCTCTTTGATTTTCAGGTATAATATTCCAGTCACATATTCTACTACATGTTTGTGGTGTTGTTGTATTTTAAATAATTTGTAAATGGAATTATCAGAACATCCTGCGTTCAGTGAGGCACAGCAGATGTTGCAATGCAAAAAAACATCCTTATAATAATTGACTAATATGAAACATTAAACAAATATAGGAGCAGGGTGTGGTCTCTGTGTCTCTTGAGTAAAGTTTAGTTGATAATAAAACACCTTTTCTTTTCTTGTATAAGAGCATGCAGTGTGTTTATGATAAAGATAATGACATTAACAGAAAGCGAGCCAAGACTTTATCAATATGTTCAGATAATCTGACTTTGAGAACATATAAAACTTAGTGCCCACAGAATGGTTAAAACATAAACCTTCTGAGATGAAGTTGCTGAGCTGCTTGGGTGTTACTAAACTGTTTCGTCCAGCACAAACTTTGAGTGATCGGTTTAAATGAGCTAATGCTCTGGTACAGGCACAGAAACACATAAACACACACACACACACACATTAAAAAACATCTCCTGGGAGGGTGAGTCACAGGGAGGAAGAGAATGCAGTACTGCAGGCTATCCTCCCAAAGTCAAAATGAAGCAACTTCAGAGCCTGCTAATGGTGTGAAAGGTACAGTACTGTGCAAAAGTCTCGGCCACCCCTTGTTTCTGAATATTTTGTTTCCAATGAGCCAGATTTTCTTGTAATGTGTAAAAGTGTTCTTAAACATTCAGAAAATACTTTTTTTTACATCCACTTAACATTGATCTGTAAATCATTCAAGCATAAAAAAGACTCCTAACTCAATCTCTTGATGTGTGGAAACCAGTGTGGTTTCCAGTGTGTAGAAACCAGTGTGGTTTCCAGTGTGTAGAAACCAGTGTGGTTTCTTCACATAACAGAAAACTTAGCAAGGAACCAATTTTAAATTGTATCTTTAGGCACTTTTGTTACTAGCAGTGTGTCTCAGAAAACATCATTTATTGCATTTTCTTTAGTTGAATCTATGAAAAATGCCAACAATAACATAGTTTGATGGACATGAAACAGTATTTCTGCACCTGTATCTTTAAAAGTTTTAAGAAACCTCGACAAGTGCATAAAGGTTATCTGAAATCGTGTCCTTAAAAAATAGGGGGGAAAAGACCCATCAAAGACAGGGGTCATCAGAGGTCAATTGATCCAACTGATCTACTGTTTACTGAAGCCTGATTAGAAATTCTCTCAATGCTGTGAAGAAGCCAAAATATCTATAAAATTGGTTCAAAAAGTTGTCATACTAAATACTGACTTTCAAACTTACATTTATGCAGACTCTATTTTTCCCTTATAATCTGTATTTCCATGTATGTTTGCAGATGCATCAGTAAATCACTGCCCTATTTCCCATTTTCTTATCAACAAATAAAGAAATGGGGGGTGGCTCAGGAATTTTGCACAGGAATTTACAGCGAGAACTGACATAGTAAAAGGCTTGAAAGTGAAGTCAGCCATTCTAAACCCCTCTGCTCATAGTCTGCTGGCTGTCCATGTTGTACGCACACTGAATAAAAACATCTGCTGTTTGTGCAAAGCCCTGAATGGCTAAAAGGGGAAAAACACAGAGGAGCTTGGACTGCTACAAAAACATCGTTCAGGCCAACCAGCAACACACACTACTGCTGCTCCTCCTCCTCCTCCTCCTCCTCCAAGCACCAAAGCTTAAAGGGCAGGTGTGATAAAACATCTGACGCTCGTCACCTTTTTATTTTATTTATATTCTGATGATAGGTTAACCAGTAATTCTTATTAACCTCATGATTAACTTTATCTCTTCTTCTCACGCTGACTTCCTGCTGCTATTTCACATTCCAGGATTGCACATTTAAGATCTCTGGTTACTGGCTGCCCTCCATCAGCTCGGTTGTTGTGAACTCCTTTGAAGTCCTTTCACACAGGAGATCATTAGATCATTGGTTATTAACCCTATGATATAAACTGCCTTAAGATGAATATTGTGGCTTCCTGAAAAAGTCACAAAACATGAAAAACAACAGGCTGCTTCAGAAAAAGTCTGAATACTTTTTAAAAAACAGGTTTTAGTTTTCATTTCTTAGATAAATTAGGAAAGGAAATCATCACACACGTGTTATGGTTAAAACAGACACACATAGTTAAACTGTAAAAAATATTTATTATCCATTATGCCACAACACAAAAGACTGATTCTGCCACATGCACTCACACTGTAGCACAAACTCTTCTCATATTTCCTAAACAGTTGCTAGAAAACAGCAACAGAAAGAAAAGGATCCACTTTTCAGAGAAACAATCATGCAGCTCCATTAGAGGAGGTTGCTCCATTGCTCCTCCGGTTGTAAAGAAAAAAGAAAAAAACTTTTAAAATCTTCAAGATTTCCCACATGGGATTTATTTCATACAGAAACTCCTAAGCACTTCTCACAGAAAAAGCTCTAAACTGCCATAACTACAACAGACAGTTTGTTTTGAACACTGCCACACCCGTGGACGTTCGAGATAACGCGACATCTGTGAGTCCTACAGCTTCAGTGTGGTTTATCGTATAGAGGCAGCTGTTGAGCTGTGCCAGCGTAGGTCAGTCAGCGCTACATGCACTGTTGTCTCTGCACAAAAGAAGGAACCTTGAATGTTTCCAACCTTTCAGATACTACTTGTTGTGTTTTAAGTTCCTGCGTGCAACAAAAAAAAAGACTGATTCTGATTTTTAGCAAATATCGAAGCAGTTTTATAATTTAATGTGCAGCAGTGTGACAAACATGGATGAATTAGTGCTGGTTGTACTGGTGTTGCGGGGATGCTGGCTGGTCCTAATGTGTGAATGTGTTTCAGATGACCAAAGCAGGTTTTCTGGATGATGATGGGGCAGCACTTACTGCTAACTGTAAACCTGAGTTAACACATGGGAGGCAACAGCAGCAGGAAGTCCAAAGAGGAACGAGGAAAAAGAAGATTGTGGGCAGGCTGCGTAAGGAGGTCAAAGTACTACCGCTGCATCATGACATGTGGGGTTTTCCCACTGGGACTGGGACAGTTGTCAGAACCTGGTTCTGGAAAACAAATCGCTGGATGCGTTCAAAGACCCAGAGGAAGATGAGGAGGATGCTGACGTATTGAATCCAGGCAAATTTGATGGTTTCCCAGAAGCCAGGACGATAGGTGGAGGGAGAAGTCAAGGCAGAAACAATGACAAAAATTAGACACCACACCCCAAAATCAGGGGTGTCAAACATTAGGTCCTAGGGCCACAATCGGCCCAACAAAGACTCCAGTCCAGGCCTCTGGACTGCTTTGGAAAGTGTAAAAGCGAGAGCACAAATTTTTAATTTCTTATCCGTATTTTGGCATGGTTTACAGCTCCTCCTACTACTATTGACCTCTTTGACACTACACCAAATGAATTAAGTAATATATAAACAATTAAATGACAGAAAAGTTCCTGTTTTTTCAATAGAGCTACCAGAACTTTTTCTTAAGTTTTACACATTTGTTTCATTTCCCACAGCAGCATTTCTCTACTGTGCAGAAAAATGACGTAATTGTAATGTTGTAACTGCACTTCTTTTTCTTATATTAAGACATCTCCAGGATTAAATGTGCAGTTAAACTTCTGTACAGTGACAGAAAGGGGAGTCTAACACCTCTGGCCCACTTAACATTAAAGTGGGCTGTATGTGGCCCACAGTATAAAATGAGTTTAACATCCCTGCTCTAAATTTCCTTTACTCGTGTTTTACAAGTTTCTGAATTTTACTTGAATTTTCTGTGCCTTTCACCCAAAACCTCATAGCAAAGTTCAGCATGTGTATAACTAAAGCACTGAATGGGACAAAGAAAATTACATCCCAGTCTCCTGACATAAAATCTTAATATCATGCAAACGGATTGAACTTTCTAAAAGTAAACAGTCTTCCATAAACAAAACTCCTGAGTGGATCCAGTTTTCTACCCGTTGAATTAAAGCACTTAGTTAATTAAGCTACTGCATGTTTTTCTGACTCACCAGATTCATTTTACTTTCTGAGGCAGTAATTTTGCAGAATTATTTTACAGTGTGTTGAGCAACAAAGGTGGGCTTGAGGAAAGAGGAAATACCATTTGATTTTTCAGAGAATAAACATTCAGAGGTTTGCTGCTACAGCCTCCCTTTACCTCAAATGACTGACTTTCACGTCATGACTTCTGATGTTAGTCAATGTTTTCCAGCTTTATGCATGTACAGTACTGCTGTGGAAAATATGTCCAATAAAGTCTATTTACATGAGATAACATTTACACAGTGTATCATAAACCTCTTTTTTATTATGAAATGTTTCTGGGCTTCTGAAGACATTGAACTAACATATACTGACAGAAAGTTTACTTAAATTATTGATAATTATTTTTTACATTACAAGGTTTTACAAATGTCCAAATGAAGGATCAGCCCCAAATGAGTTCAAGGTTTTTATAGAGGTAGTGTTTGAGATCTGTCTTTATCACTTCATGAATCAGAAAATACACAAAGAAATCCATATTTTAAAGGCATAACTTCTTTAAAAAGGCCATAAAAACCATCACGATACAGGCAGGAATAAAACAGGAAACTCTGGTGTATGTAAATGACATAGAAGGGAGTGTAAGAAAAGGACTGTTAAAACCTTGTATTGGAAAATGACAGTAATTTACATACATGTGCATGAACAGAGGTGTAAAACAAGCACTTCAGTGAGTGTTTTGGACATTTCCTTTGTATTAGAATGGCCAAAGCATGTCAGAGGACTGACAAGACTATATAAAATACCTTGGAAGCTCAAAATTGAGCAGTGCATGAGAAAAACATGTTTTGCCTGCAGTGTCCCATCTTAAATAAACCTTACCCATCGAAAGTATTCAAAGACATATTTTTGAAGGTTACTCTATGTGAAAATAAACATGTCCAACCATTTTAATGTATTTATCAAAAGGATATCTGATCACCTCCACAGGGTAGCGGATTTCAGCTTTAAGCTCAAAGGGAGAAGCAGCAGCTCGTCCTATAGTCCACAAGGGCATCGGACAGGACAGCACAGTGGTCACTGTGGCAGGGAAAAAAAATACACATCTGCAACATTTGACTAAATCCACATCAAACCGAACAAGAGCAGCGCCTTTGTCAACTCACAGTTTCTGTCCTGGTAGCTCCTGATTATGTTCTCGAGGTCATACGCACTCGCAAAAGGGCTGGAGCCGTCGATCACCGACACCTTCAATGCAGAGGAGGAGAAAACATAGCACATTAACATATAAACATCCCCCATAGCATGTATTAACACTGACACAGCAAAGATGCATGGTGTGCTGCAATTATATATTTGTACCGTGATTATTTCGATGGCTAAAATCAATGTGCTGAAGGGCACAGGTGCTGGTCCTCAATAATACTGTACAAAATCATCTTTATCAATCCAACCATTTAATTTAAATGTTCAAGAAATAGGAGTATGACTGCATAAAGCAGAGTGATTTTACCAAATAAACACCATTAGACCTGCTCAATCAGCTGCTAGCAGTTTCTGTACCTACGGTCGGACAGACATCACTAGATGAATTACTCTGATATTGAAGTAAACTTTAAATAAATACTTCAGGAGTATTTTATAGACGCTTCCCTTTCAGATTTATTTTATTTTATGTGGAGTTACATTTGCTGTGGATGTCTAAGTCAGGCAGGTGCTTCTTTGACACCATCATGTTTACACCCAGTTTAAAAGCGTGTTCAGTGGGCTGTAACAGTGGCAGTGAGTGCAGCACACAGAGGCTTAACAAGTACACGCCCTTACAGAAGACAGAAAAGATAAGAAGCTACTGTTCTGCTGTGAATTACCCTTCTTATAAAGCAAGACGCTTGTAATGTGGTTGGTGTGTATAATTTAGCGCTAGCAAACATTGTTAGCAAACCAAATACATGCATACTACAATGACACTAACCACCGAAGCACGAACCTTTTGGATATCAGATCTTAAAAGCGCCTTTCTGCTCTGCTCCAGGCTCAGAATTTGGTAGCAAAGCACTCATCTACTCGAAAGGGTGTAGCAAGAGAAAAAGGTGGGGATCCCGCATCCTCTTACGTTATAAATACTGTAGAGCCCCCTGTGAGGCAAAGGCGTCCTCTGCTGCAGCCTCAGGTCTCCGCTGATGAACAGCTTAGCTCCGGGGACAGAAGAGGAGTGGTGCACGTATGCCAGACTCTGCATCACCACGGTGGACATCCGCTGGGAAAACAACAACAACAACAAATATTACACTCTGCTTTAGCTTAACAACAGGCTGCAGCCGGTCATGAAGGCCCTCCTGTGGTGCTGTCACACTGAAGGCCACATTTTATTATTTACAGCACTTTGAAATACCTGTTATTAATAATCATAGCAGGCAGAGTGAGAGAAATACTGACATTTAAAAGTGTTTAAAAGGCTATTAAAAAAAAATACCCAAAGCCACTAAAACTGATAAAAACCACATGGTGACCTGTGCCTCTCAGCTCCAGCTCCACCATTGCCTCACATGTTTTATCATGTTTCGTGACATCAGTTTCGTAAGTGCTACAGAAATAAACTTTTTATGGCTCGTTCTCAGGTTTAAAGTTAGTAGCAAGGCTTCTCTGATTAATCGGTGTGTTCGGAGGAGGCGAACGCATCTTTCACCCTCTCCCTCCCTTATCTTCCCTGCTGCTGCTTCTATGTCTTTGTCTAGTCTCGTCTAACTCTAACCCTCAAAGAGTTTCTCAATCTTGTTCTCTAAAACCTAAAGAATTATGGATTTGATCAACTGGTCCCTTAACAGAATTGACACCCTCCTGGGCTTGGGAGAGCCCGATTGTCCTGCAGAGACGTTTGCTGCCGGATACTCGATGGTTGGTTGCGTTGTGGGTCTGGCGACACTCTCGATGGAGGACATTGAACGACATCTACCAATTCGGAACCACGATAACAGAGTTCTGGCTGATTGGAGCTGGCTCGACCTGGCTTATCGAAGAACAAGAAACGGCTACAGCGGTTCAAAATCCCACAAGGCTGGCCGACATGATAGACGATGGGC
>VUQG01030733.1:0-16903 GCA_015106755.1 Etia nguti | reverse complement strand
AACTTTAATCTCAGCCAAACCGATTTACTCACAAACAAATAAAACACTGAAAAAAGCCAAACAACAACATTTTTAAGTTATCTAAGTGACCTATATTTATCATGTTTAACCTGAGTAGCGAAAGACCGCGGGGGGGGGTTGTGTTCGCCGGCTCACTAGAGCCGCGGGGGGGTTTGTGTTCGCTCTAGTGAGCCGGCGAAAATATTAAAACTAAGTAGCTGCCGCCATTGTTGGAAACTGGAATTGGCTGGGCCGCGCTATGAATTCTGGGATATGGTGGGCCACGAAAGATACACCCAACCCATCCTTCAAATCTGGGGAAAAGGAAGACGCATTTGTCGACCGCATTTGGAGGAGTCTACGAATTTGGACAGCCTTCGTCACGTGGCGTGTGACGTATTGCTAGTGACATATCATTGCTAGTTGTAGCTGGTAAGTTAAAACTCCACCTTCTTATCAAAACAGGGTCACTTCTGATTCAAAGGGGGGAAAAAAGCAATATAGCAGCAGCCAAAATGCTATAACTGAGTTCAAAATTGATTGTTGATGTCCCTGTGGCAACGGGCATCTTCAGTATATAGTTAATGGTCCTGGCAGAATGTTTGAAAGCTCACTAACTAACCAGGTAAACATCATTTATTTAATATGTGGCAAAAAGTGACAGAATGATCTCTAATATCTAATATCTCTAATATCGCACCAAGATACCCAGTTTATAAAACTGTAGGTAAATAATTATAAATTTGGTATAACTGACAGTGATTATTTAAACCAGTGGGGCCTTAAATGACAGCATGAAATTGGAAGCAGTTCTTTACATCCCTGAATGCTAAATGGCTGTTTAACTGCAGGTACTTGTCTCCCTCCCGCTCACCCACCTGCTCCAGATGGAGGTAAGGGATATCACAGTGTGTGGGCTTCGTTGCTGGAAGCAATTAATTCAACTAAGCAATGGGATGGTTTGTCAGTCTAGCCTGCATGTCTTTTGTATTTGCCTCTCAAATGGCTGCATTTAATTCAAACGTAAAAGGGGAGTGTGCGTCATTACAGAGGTCGCATTTCCTCACACTGAGATCATCATTTTCTATATGCAGCGTAAACAAACAAGTCTTCAAATCTGAAAAATCAGTTTCCAACAAATTAGTTTTAACAATGACTTACTACAGTAACAGTTTGCAAGTTATGAAGTGACTTTTTTTTAAGTATCAAAAGTAACTTTCCAGATGAGTTAGCCTAACCTTCATTCACCCCAAACCTGACCAGGACATAGCTGGAAGCCTAGTCTCACTATGAGAAGATTAGCTGGACAGCTAGGGTGACTCTAAGAGGATCGGATGGCCTCTAAATTCTCACTGTCTTCTGACTTTGTTATCTGGTTTCACCCCCACCTGTCTATCTAGGTTTTCCGACATAGTGGGGGTCTGCTGAAAGGAGCTGCTAGTTCTAGTTCTAATTTCTTTTCATTATCCATCATCAGTTTCACTGCAGGGGCCATGCTGTTATATCAACTGGCAGACTCTTCTTCTTCCTGGCTGTTGGAGGTAAATGCAATGTATTTGCCGACGGCAACAGTTGCCTCAGTGTATTCCCCATTCTGTAATTCATTTGTGTTTGAGCTGGTGTACATTTTTCTCTTGTGTCAGTGTTTCTCTGCATCAAGATTAACAAAGAAAATCATTGAGCATTCAAAGCTGGTTGTTTTTCAGGAGGTTATTTAACAGCAGCAATCAATCTACAGTGCCAACATAATCAACCACGGGCACTGCACAGGCTAATATTGAATATACCGTTCGCAGTAAAACCTGAACATCAATAGAAGTAATGAGATATTCTGCGGATAGCTCCTTTGTCAATACTTGTCGTATTCCAGTTGCTGTGTGCCATTTACCTGACTTTTAAATACTGAGTGTGTTTCTATCCACTTCCTCTCTGACTTCCTAGTCCTCCAGAACATGAACATGAAATACAGAGTTACTTTATTATCTGCCACCAACTCACACTAATCCAGGATTTTGCAGTCCTGTTGCTCGGATGGTTCTCATCTAGTCTGTTATGACCTTTTGTCTTACAACTCCTCAGTGTACTGTGTTCTTACTTTGTAGCTTTAAACTTCTAATTCTTGTTTCAAACTGTTTCTTTTAAATCTTTTTCTATTATTACTCAGCACACATTGTTACTTAATATTGTCTATTCATCTGAATGCTTCAGTGCATTTCATTCTGCTTGTTCAAAGCTGGTTTACTGACCCTGCAAACTGCTGAGCAGTAGCGCAGGACCACATTGCAGCAGTGTGATGATTTTTCAGACTGAGAGTTGTTTTCCATGTGCCTGTGGGTATGTTTTTCCTTTCTCCCATAGTCCAAAAATGTACATGTAAATTGGTGATTCTAAAGTAGCTGTAGGTGTTATTTAAAAACAAAATAATTTAGTAGATGATGCAGCAACTTCTCCCTTCTTGAGTTAATGAATCCATTTGTGATTAACTTAAAGTGTTAGAATTAAGCACCACCATTAAAGGTATAATTTAACAGCATCCAAAGCAAAGTTTCTGAAGGTCTTCTAAATATTATATCTTATCCTAGTGAGCTGTTCTGTGTTTGCTCCAATATACCTACAGTTCAGTTGCTAAGGCAACTTTTATTTACCTTCATGTTATGAGAGGTTGGGTCAATCGCTACACTGAGGTAGTACAGAGTGTACAGAATTGTGACACAAACAAGTTCAAGCTGTCTAGATGTAACAGTAGGAAACTATCATAAATGTTTCATGCAGCAAAAAAGCAAAGAACACTGATGCAATTTGAGAAAGTATGCTAACCTTACTTGTTGCAGCCTATGGTAATGGAATGTGTTTTGAATTAGACTATTTTTGTGTCAACAGAAAATTAAAACAAAAAACTATGTATGAAAATGACATTTTTTTAGGGTTTTGGAAAGCAGGGCAGCGCGGTAGTTAGCACTGTTTCCTTACAGCAGCAAGGTTCGCGGTTTGAATCCACCAACTGGCTTTCTGTGTGGAGATTCCATGTTTTCCACGTGTCTGTGCTTGTTCTCTCCAGGTACTCAAGCTTCTCCCCACAGTCCAAAGAAATGGAGTTAGTGGGGTTAGGTTAACTGGTGACTCTAAATTCCCCATAGGTGCGAATGATTGTCTATCTCTCTGTGTTAACCCTCTGACAGGCTGAGGCTGTACCCTACCGCTCGCCCCATAGCACCTGGTATAGACTCGAGCCCCCCCGCAACCCTGAAATGGATAAACAATAGAAAATGGATGGATGGACTGTTAAGTTAGTCTGCTTTTTAATCAAACATTTTCTTGCTTTCTTGGTGTGAGAAGGCAGACAATGGTGAACAGCAAGTATTACTGTGTGTGCGCGTGTGCATGAATGACATGTGTTTGTACTGGCTAGTCTGGAGTTGGTTTGGTAGGGATTGAATCCTATTATTTAAAATATTGTTTTCTATGTATTTGTAATTCTGTCATTTTCATGCTAAAATGTGTCTAGCTAACCTGCAGACTAAAAATCCAATCCACAGCACCCTGCTGGTCTTGTCACTGATGCCAGATTTGATTGATCAAAAGTAACCAAGTCTAAATATGACACTTATTTCTTAATATTTTGTTAGATTTTGGAGGCTGATTAAGAGCAAAAATAAAAAAGAAGCACTGTCTTTTTATCAGTATAAATCAACAATGCAACACCAGGATTTCTTTGCTATGAATTCTTTTGTATATTATGTTAAAAGGTTTCAGTCTTTGAACAGAATGAACAGTTTAAACAAATCTGACAACGACACATTACCCTGTCAGAGTAAGGACACTCTGGATATTATGAAAGAGAAGCGTCCCCAAAATCATTTGAATATCTTAACTTTTTTAACTACAAAAAGTGTATAAAAAGCAAACAAAATTAACACAATCTTTCCAAAACATGCTTTATGTGTTGAAATGAGTCAAAATAAGTATATTTGGGTCGGAAAAAACATTAAATGGGCCATTCTAGCTGAGCACTACGAGGACCTTTTTGCAGGAAAAAGTGAATCCTGATAAATATGACAAAGATGTCTCAGAAAGCATCCACTAGCTCGGATGTTGAGCTAAATTGAGTGATATATAATGACCATGTTTTTGCATTTTAGCAAAGAATGGTGCACATCTCATCCTCCTCATAGGTCATCGTTTCTTCCGACAACACATTTAACGCATGCTATTATTAATCATGAGTAACTATTAGCTCTTGATAAATTGCCACTCAACCTAGAACAGGCTCGCCGCCAGTGACAAAAGACCGTTGGTGTTTACTATACGTTCGCTTCACTTCGTGTTGTTTGTCTGTGAGTGCACTTAACGTTCATTTGTATGAAAAAAATAAGAGTGTGTCAATCAGAAAGAAGAGTGTGTCCTTGGAGACAAGAGCAGTGTCTCCTCTGGCTAATGTGGCTTGTCACACAGCCAGCTGTAAAGGCCAACGCCAGAGGAGGTGAAATGAGGAGCACGGTCACTGATAAAGAGAAGAGAAAGCAGCATGAGGAAGTTTGAAAATGTGAAAGCAATTTTCCAAAAAAGAAGATTGAAACTCAAAGTACCTTTTACATGTCTGAATTAGCACAAAGACTGGAGGGGGCTGATTCTGTCCAAAAGTTAAAAATATCCAAATAAACCAGAAACACACTGTGAGGCTGTAAATATGTTTGGATTCAACAAATATCTAGCAATGTGCTGGAATTAGGTGATGGTGTGTGGTTTACATATTAACATATATAATAATTACAATATTATTTCTATAATTTCTTGCAACACTAGAACTACAATGTGCTTCACAAATTCACAAAAAAGAGCAGCTTCAAAGCACCAAACAGACAAAAAGAACCAACCCAAAACTGAGTAGCATTATTCACAGAAACCATTTTTAAAAAGATATTTTAATGCATTACACAAATGCCAGTGTGTACAAGTAGGCTTCAAATGCTTTTCAGACTGAGTCACAAGCTGATCTGATAGTGAAGGGACAGTTAGTGGCACAGTGTAGAACTAAAAGATTAAAAGCACGGTCCCTCATTAAATCAGCTTCTATCCTGTTATGTTGAATCAAACCTGATTTGCATATCAGGAACTAAATGAAGTTTAACTATCAATAACCAGGTCAGCTCCAGACCCTTTCACTTCTGCACATCACGTTCAGATCACTTCTGATCGTTTGGTGTAGAATCCGCAGTGGTGGTGTACAGAGACAAATTTACAAAAATACATAACCTTTTATAACTGGAGCTGCTGACGTGCAGCGGGATTAAAACAGCAACTCAAACTGAAGGTTTGTCCCAAAGCAATTAATTAAGCAATTACTTTTTTATGATGTTTATTCTGGATTCTTGTTCATTTTTCTGCCTCTTCATCTGCAAACAGAGTCATGTTTAGTAAGTCACCTCGAGCGGGAAGCGCCGGCGCTGCTGGAAGCACTTAGACATAAATGATCACATCTAACCTGCTGACGGGGGTGCCGTGATTTTCTGACCTCTGAGAAAGAGGGTAATTCAGATATTAATTATGCAAATCAAATGTGTGAAATTGCAGAAAATTGTTTTCAAATAGCCATCATCTTCTCAGCGAAGCTTCCTCCTGACTCCCCTGTGCGGAGTTTAGATGACATTTTTTTGGATGAGCACCAGTCCTAAAGACGCGTTTATGATAATGCCATGCACACGCCTGTGTGAGGCTGTGAACATCAATCCAATTAACGCGATGCAGACGAGCGTCCTCAGCATTTCTCACATGACAGCAAAGGACATCAAAGATGACACTGAGGGGTTGCTTGCAGTGCATATTTCAAAGTGAGGTGGTAAGACATTGTTGGCAAAGATGATTGTTATATAATGATGACCACTGCAGAGAAGTTAGCCTGAGATGAGCACGAGCACTTATTCTCATGGCATATTCAGAAAACAGAGTCCAAGTGGCATGAGATCACCCAGGATGAGGTGAGGACAGAGGCTGATGGAGACAAGCAGAAAATAGACAGCTGACACTGACAGGTCCCAGTGGGTGACTTTGTGTTTGAATGTATTTAATGACCACAGGCAGAAGCTCTGAAGACAGAAAAGAAAAGAAAAAAAGGAGAAAACCAACTAATTACAAAGATAAATATTTGACACTTCTAGCGTGCAGTGGTACGTGAGTCAGTCAGCATCTGCATTTGTACAGGAGTAGGTGTGTGCTGACGTCAAAGCTTTTGCGGGGAAGTTGAAAGAACCGTTGGGGAGTGAAGGGGCTCAAAAGAGAGATCGGCAGAAGAAACAGACGCGCACGAAAGCGAGTGCTGATGCACCGACATTATAGCTTCAAACTGCATCTGTAAAGAGAGATTTAGGTCAAGAGTGTGTGTGCGGGATCAGAAAAATGAAGCAACATCTATTCCAGCACCTTGAAACACAAACATATTTAAATATCCCCGAAAATACATAAAATTAAGGTGGAGAAACCAAGCTGAGGATGTGGACACAAACAAGCAGAAATATTTGTGAAGCAAAACCAAGAATCTCTGCAAACAAAATGATTAGAGAAGATTTTTCTTCTTCTACTCAAGCAAACAAACATTTTGGAAATAACAGAAAAATAAACTCTTCCACTTCCACCGACGTTGGCTGAATTATTTAATTTTTATGCAATTAAAATGAAATGAATACTACATTTCACATTATCCCACCCTCAACTGCCTGTGGAAAAGTCCAGCTCTTTTGCTGCTAAATGTTCCACTGTTAGCTCCGTCCCATTTAGGCACAGCCAATTCTGCCTCGGTGCCTTTTGAAAACCAACATACACTTTTACAGGTTAGAGAGTTGGGAGTAATGTTTTAAAGCGGGTCCAAACTACATTTTTGCCTCCTGATCTTTTCTGATAACTGGACCCTACGGAGGTTGCACGGGTAGTCCAGCTTCTCCAGGATGGCACATCAATAAAAGTCCTCAACCTATTAGCAGGACTGGTATATGCTCCTTTGTGCAAGGAGGACGCTGGTGTGAATATCTCTTACCAAACAATCAGAAACAGACTTCATGAAGAGAATCCGATGTCCTACAGTGGGCCTAATGCTCACGGCCTGCCATTTGCCATAGAATACCAGAACTGGCAGGTCCACCGATGGCAACCTGTGCTTTTCACAAATGAGGTTCAGGTTCAACCTGAGCACATGTGACAGACGTGAAAGGGTCTGGAGAAGTCGTGGAGAACATTATGCTGTGTGTAACATCATTCCGCATGAGCTGAGTTGGTGGTGGGTCAGTAATGGTCTGGGAGGGCATAGAGATGTGCAATGGCACCCGGACTGCCATCAGGTATCAGCATAAAATCCTTAATAAAATATATATATTTTATTAATAGCCGCCAGGTTTGGAAACATTGTGCAATATAACACAAGCGTGGCAGCTAAACCCTTCTGGATCCATGACTCACTGAGGACACACAGCATTCAAGAACACTTTTAGTGCTCCTCTGCGTTTTGGGACTTGCAGACCACAGAATCAACAAAGGCGTTCTATCTCTCACAATGGCGTGTTGTAATTTCCATTCTGACAGCTCTGATGAAATGCTCATTCACACATACACACATGTCTATCTTATCCAATTACTGTGAGGACAAGATATGGTTTACTGTAATGAATTATTCATAGCGCAATAAGGATGCACCACAAAGGTTAGCGTGTCAGTCTAAAGTGTGCTCCTCAGAATCCCTTTAAAAGATTATTTCTAGAATTCAGCTGCCTCAATTGCCCGCTTTAATTAAGTTGCTCTTTGCAGGGGCAGAATCGAGCCCACCAATCTGTGACTCGCTGCAATTAGAATTTAATTCTGGCTGCCCTTGTAGCTGCACATGGACTTTGACTTGTATCTTGTGAAAGGTTAAAAAAGAGATTTTAAAGGAGGGAGACTCATGTGCACATCCTCTGCATGTCCCTGTTCTTCAGTTTTTTTTTAATTTGGACTGACAGAAGAGATTCTTTGGCAAATTTTCAAAGACGCTTATCAGTGGCAGTGCAGAGGTACTGAGCATAAGCGTGTCAATAATAATGACAGCCGCTATCCACAGAGAATTGTTTATGCAATTAAAAAGCTTATATCCAGCAGCGAGCTTGAAAATGAACAATTATTTTAGCTGTAAGAACGAGGCCGAAACACATGCAAAAACACATAGACAGCACACTTTTTTTAACTTGAGAATGAGCTGTATCTACAGCAATGTATTAAAGCTGCAGCATGCTCTGTCCTCCACTTCCAAGTTCAAATCCTCTCCTCTGTTAATCCCTCGGAGAGGGCAGGGATGATAGGACACGCCATTTGAGAGAACCTGGTTTTGGGCACATGCTTTATTCTGCTATTTAACAAAATGAGCAGACGCCAGCTGTTGCAGCAGTGGATGTGGGCTGAGTGTAAGTCAGGAGCTACGTCAAACGTGACAGCTGTTTGTGGAATCAGACTATCTGAATTTGTGACTCGTCAAATTGCCCGTCTGGGTCAAAGCAATAGTAAATAAATAATCAGTGGGTCATGTGGTGAGTTTTTATTAAAAAGAAAAAGATTATCACTGTAGAATAAACATCATTAGTTGCAAAAGTACTGAGCTGTCTTTCTGCTCACTAGATATTGTGCTCGGAGCCAAGAGCAGCTGAGGTAAATTGTTTGGCCCCACAAAACAATCTGTGTGAACAGGTCTGTAATCCATAAATTAACCTATTATCCTTTTCATTATTTCATGTCATGGGGAATTATTGTATTAAGCATATCCACAGTTGGATAAAATGAAATAAGTGCAGCTACAAGCAATCCCTATCCACCAAAGATTCAGACTTCATTTTCTTCCAAATGCTCTGTTTAGGGCAGTTTTTCTACTCATAGCTCTGTATGATGTCATTTAAAAGGCATATCCTTAATATGATCACCTAAGACACACTTACTACTTTCACTTATTATGTTTGAGTCTTTGTGAGAAGCAGCAAATCAGAAGAAAGCTGGCTTAAAGGTGGGGTGGGCTCATAAAGAGAGCGGAGCTAAAATGGTTTGTTTCAGGGAGGAGGAACTGAGGGTCTGCACCAAGACCCAGAATAAGCTACACAAGGCTTAATAAAACTCTGAAGTATGCAAGGGTGAAAACAGGGGGTTTAATATGAGCACGTGTCTCCTTTGAATTATCTTTAAATGAGTTAATATTTGTGTGTAGATGCATATTCATCAGGGGTCCAATGTTTGCTTCCCCCTTTAGTGAAATCACATTTTCGAAAGCCCAATAAGGGGTGCAGCGAGTTCATTAAGCCAAGCTGTTTCACATTAATTTTACATTCAGCTGTTTAATAACTTCAAAGAACCATACTTAATGGCTTTGAAATTAAAATTCTTTGAGGGAAAAAATTAAAACATAATGAAAAAAAAGTTCTGTGTGAAAATGAACAAAGCAAAGAGTTTGAAAGGCCTTTGAAGGGCTTTAACGGGTACACAGTCTGTATGACTTTAGTGACAAAAAGAGACAGTAACATGTGAACTCATAGTTTCACAAAGATGGAGCTTATAGGCTGTTGCTTTGATTATTGCTTTTGTATGATACCTTTATGGACAAGTATTTTTCTTCACAATAAGCTAACTAGCTTACTTTGGCTGTCTTAACAATCCATCAAGTTTACTATGTTTACACAGAATTAGGTTAATTGTCTGCTGTTTGATTCTTCATATATAAAAAACAAACATGAGTCTATTATTTTTCTTTTTAAACTCATAGCAAGAAAGAGGAGCTTATAAGCTGCATCCCCCCCCCGCCCCATGTCTGTATTTCAAAGGCTGCAATTTTGTGTAGTCTTCTTGTTCGCCACTTCCCGCCAGAGGACTTTGCTTTGTCCATTTCAGATAAGGACTGTAATTTTGAGTGAACAATAAATTACTTGAATTGCCTTTCAGAATGCCTAAAAGAAAAAGAAAGAAAAAGTCAGCAAGCAATCAGCTTTATTTCTGCCTAAAGCCGTGTGATGATGCATGAAAGTAGTTGTAATGACTGAATGAGCTCACAGAGTCTGAATATCACCTCTGGAGCCCCACACGGGTTTCCTCAAAATAAACCGGAGGGTAGCCGGGTGAACCGCTGCAGCCTGACTGGAGAGAGTCAGGAAATGTGTGTTGATGCTGAGAGATGTCTGAGTGATGGTAGAACTGCCAGAGATAGAGCTCTGTCATGTTTGAAGTGCTAACGTTTGTGACAGAGAGGGGGAGAAAAAAGCTACTTTAAAGTTCATTATGGAGCTAATTCCCAGCACAGTGAGAGTAGCGTTACAATAATTGCATCTCCGGGGAGGAAAGCAGTGGGTGATTTTGTACATTCAAGCAGATGTGCTTTGCTGAAATATGCTCAGAGATCACCTTTAGAAGGATTCCATTTAATTAAACCTATGGCCTCTCGCTAAATTAAGAGAGAAAGGCAGGAAATGCCTTATTCAGAAGGTCTGATTGGATAGAAAAAGAGGGGAAAAAAACCCTTAAAGAATTGTCTATATTTACATACTTATGGAGAGCAGTAAAAGCAATAAGATTAAACATAAAAGGGATGCCTACACAGAACAAAAACTTAACTAGATCCTGTGAATATCTGAATGCTGTTGACCTATTTATTAATAATAGTTTCATTTCAAGTGCTGCCGGTCTGAACAATATATCGATGGATCACTGTTTCCCAGCATAACAGCACAATTGCATCACAGTTCTTCTGCAATCTACAGTGTTTGTAGGGGGGGGGGGTGTTAGTAATAATCAGAGGCTTACCATTTACCCTCCCTTACAATATCCTTGGCAAGAAAGGAGAACATATTTTATTACAGTGTCAAGCTGTGGCATAAATCCCTGCTGTATGTAGGGGGAACATAAAGCTCCTTCTGCGCCTTGAATGAAAAACCTTTAAGTGGTGAATGAACGGCACGTGAGAATGTGAGTCAGTGGGTGAACTGCATGATTTAAGCACTTCCAGTCTGTGCAGCATCGCCGCGTCTTAAAGAGAATTCTGCTATTTTAAATCAACCTGTAGGCACACAGAAACGAGGTCAGACACAAACAACGTCGCCGTGGGAACCCTGCGCTTCAGCAGCACAGTGACATTTCTCTGTGGACAAAACGAGGTGGAGGAAGACCACCTCGAAATGTCACAGGACCCACAGATACGCATTTTTTTTTTTAAAAAGGAAAATCAGAACAGTTAATGAACTGTCACCATTTGGTTTCTAGTGCACGTGAGACTCTGAGTGTGAGAAGTTTCCTACAGAGGTTCACAATATAGAATATAAGCATGTATTTATAGTCTCATAATTACCCCTTTTTACATTGGTAATATAAAAAGGTACAGCTATAATAAAAAACATCCTCTCTAATCTGTCAGGTTAGAGAGGATGGGGTGTTAGAATTTCCAAGTATAGGGCAAGATGGTAGCAATCCCACATAAGACTACTGTTCAATCAGTTACCAGCAGGTGTAAGGGACACGACTTAAGGTGTTCCTCATCAGTGTTTTGACCTTTTGTGTTTTGACCTTTTACTCACAATACACCCTTAGTTGAGGTAGGCCCAACCATAGGATGATGAGGTCTGGGTGTGTGTTCCTAACAACCCTCCTCATGCACATCTTAGAAAATTAATGCTGGTGGATGCTGGGCAAAGAGAAAATTGTTAAGCTCTGCCTTAGTCTAATTATATCACAATAAGTATATGTGCATCACAAGAAATGCGGGTTTTAATTGGATTACAGCACTCCTCAATTAAAAGTCATAAATGGATTTACATTTTTAAAACATGCGTAGGCTTTAAACGGAAATAGAAATAGGGTAAAATAAAGGCATGTAAGTAATGCCTATGTTTGCTAAATTGGTTCGTTTCATCTGCCTGTCAGGACCTGGAGATTGAGAGGATTTTTTCATTTCAAAATAAAAGTGGTGGATTCAAAGCATAAGTCAAATTAAAGCGTCAGCTGCATTATCTGTTAACTGTTTGAACTACGAGGTAATTCAAGAAAGAAAGAACGCCTTTATTTAAAAATGTATGTCTTTGTTTTACTTTTAATTTTATTTTTTGTTTTTTTTGTGTGTTTTTTAGTGTTTAGTGTTTTTTAAGTACAGTCAAACCCCTCAACTCAATAGTCCTAAATATATACCTAAGAAGAAAAAAAAAAATCTTATTTTGAAAGTATAAAAGGAAGCCCGACGTTCATGTTGGGTCTATCTTGTCACTGGTATATTGACCTAGTTTCAGCAAACAGCAGTTTGAGGTTGGCTTTTGAATTAGCGGCGCGCGAGGAGCAGGTGTGGGAGCGCCGCCGAGCGCACTGCCTTTTGTGCCCAGAGACGCGCGCAGCACAATGCTGGAAACCAAGTTTTCATCCGCGAAATGAATCTCGCTAACGAAACCAGAGCCGGGAGAAGTACAGAACATTACATTTTCGCACTTGGCACCTACAAACTTCTCGCTTTTACCATTGGGACTATCGGAGTATTCGGCTTTTGCAATAACTTCGTTGTCATAATACTCTACTGTAGGTTCAAAAGACTCCGGACGCCAACCAATTTGTTGTTGGTCAACATAAGTTTGAGCGATTTTCTAGTTTCTGTCATCGGAATAAACTTTACCTTCGCTTCGTGCGTTAAAGGCGGATGGATTTGGAGCCAGGCGACGTGCATCTGGGACGGCTTCAGCAACAGCTTATTTGGTGAGAGGAAAAAAAATGAGAAAGTCATTTAATCGTTTATGCAAGCATGTGTTAACATTTAATGTTTTTTTTTTAATTAAAATTCTTTAACCTTGTTACCTTTTTGTGTGTTTCGCACTATATGCAAGGAAATAACGGCTCAGTGTAAATAGGCAGAAGGCGGAGAGGAGCTCATTTATAACAAAGAATGCACCACGAACGCATGAAGGACGTTATCAGTAACATAAATCTAAATATAATTGTTTTGTTTTTGTTTTTTTTAAATACGCTTTATCTGCGAGTTCTTGTGCAAACTTCCTCTCTAAATTGTATTAAAATACAGAGTAAACCATGCAGTCCCTCCCCATGATAAGGTGTAATAATATCTAACTGCTCTGCTGAGCTTTATATTGTGTATTTTTTTCCTTCCTGTATTTATATTTGTATCATGCAGTGAGGAATCTTTTGACACCTCCACTGCGCCTGTCCTTCTATGTTAGCAAAAGTGTCCATTTATTTTCAGCATAAGTGTATTCAGCTGGGAAGTGTGAATAAATATTGAGGGTCATTGTCTGGGTCCCACCAGCATAGGAATTAGAGCTCAGCAGGACTCATGTGTGGTAATGAGCTCATTAGTGAAAGCCTCAAAGTCTTCTTCTTTTATTTTTTTTCTACTGCTTCAGCAAATGAAACCGGGAGAACCAGCTGGACTTCTGTCATCCTTCTGTCCTTTCAGTGACATTGTCTTCTTTCCACATATTCTAAAGGGCACACTTGCCCGCCTGTGTCCGGTGTGCAGCACTGCAGCAGTGATTGTGGCTTGCAATGCACATGTCACACTAGAATTCAGAATCAAAATGCATGCAAAGATAGTGTTGATGTAACAGTTTATATAAGATGAAGAAGTCTTTCGTGACTAAAGAGGCATTGAAGAGAGAAGATGCTGTGTTCTGTCTCTTTGGCCCTTAGATAACCTCCCTTTCTTGTCATTCACTACGCAGCACTAAAAGGGGGAAAAGGATTCTGTGTGATATTTGATATGTGAAAAACTCAAGGTCATACAGGTTTTCGTGGCTTGATTGGGTGTGAGCACTGCAAATCCAGAGAACCTGCTTACACTGAGCATACTGTTACAATTGAAGTATATAAAAATAGCCCCCCCAGCTTGACAGTATGTGTGTCCTCCAGTAATCTATGCACAAATATGATGTCTTCTTTGCACATTACTTTAAGTGTTACTCAGTAGCTGACACAAAAAGGGCCACAGGAGCTGCAGAAATAAGCCCCGTCTGTTCTGTCCAAGCACGTCCTTCCTTTAGCTGGCTTGCTGTGGCTCAAATTTAGTGCATACTACATAAAATCTCCCTGTAATTTGTAATCTGTGCATCCATTTATTGATGCTGTATCTGTGTCATTCATATGTAACAAAAGAATAATAAACCTATTTGGGTGTACATAACTAGCTATACTTGTTTATAGGTTAGGGGAGGGTGTATGATGAAGTTTGACTGAAAATATTTTCACTGGCATATTGACCTAATTTCAGCAAAGTTATTGTAGATGCTATACCAGGGCTTTAAGAGGTGCTCTTAAGATTGCATGCCGTATAAGCTTATAAGTAAAGTGATGCACAGGACGAACAAAAGAGCGACAGCTATGCACACAACCCACTTCAGTACATGTGGAAAAAGCAGGCTGTGTAATGCAGATGCAGGTCCTAAAGGTGTGTGTGTGTGGGAGTCAAGAGCTTTCTGTGCGTCTTCACAGGGTTTTGAAACAAAATGATTGAATGTGATGTCCAGACACAAGATGTTCAGATTTGTGTTTACACTGAATGCGATGTACACTCAGTCCAGACACGCTGAGTAGCCACTGACCCAGATCCTGCAGTGCGCGGTCTGCATTACTCAGCGTGGTTGTCTCTCTCCCTTTGCTGCCAGGCATCGTTTCCATCATGACTCTGGCGGCCCTGGCTTATGAGCGCTATATCCGGGTGGTCCATGCACAGGTGGTGGACTTCCCCTGGGCGTGGCGAGCCATCGCCCACATCTGGCTCTACTCCCTGGCCTGGACAGGTGCTCCCCTACTCGGGTGGAACCGCTACACTCTAGAGATCCACAGGCTGGGCTGCTCTCTGGACTGGACCTCGAAGGACCCGAACGATGCCTCGTTCATCCTCTTCTTCCTCCTGGCATGTTTCTTTGTGCCTGTTGGTGTCATGATCTACTGCTATGGGAACATCCTGTATACAGTGCAAAGGGTAAGGAATAAAAAGGATTGTTTTTTTGTTTTTTTTTTGTTTCTCTTAGAAACAATAAGATTAATAAACTGAATGAGCAACATGGGATTGTAAATGAAGGCTAGCCTATCAAAACATTAACCACGACTGTCGAAACTGATGGTACCCCCCCCGTAAAAATACATCTCTATTCAAATATTAACCCTCATTTTAGATGCTTATCGCTTTATTGATTTAGAGTGTTGTACATTGTTATTTCTTATTTAAAGAATAGTAGACTTCAGCTGTTTTAAGATTTTGTACAAAACACATTTTTATTTTTGGGTCATACTCCTGAAACATCTTTTTTTTCCCTTTTTTTTTTGCTTTAACTTGAATTTCCACTGCTGTTTTCTTCCCTTGTCCTATAACTGACAGCTCAACTGTGCAAGCACGTACAATGCAAGTGAGACATCAGAGAACAATACAAAAACAAAACTCCAGCTCTTATACCCGACAAGAAATTCCAATGTGTAAACACACTCCAGCTGCTTTGAGTGCTAACACTTCTGTTCATGTGACACTTTGAGTGTCGCGGTCTTTCAGCTTACACATGAATTAGCAGTGATGTGTCGCAGGACTTCCACTTCAGCTGACTTCGAGGTCAGTTGATCACATGCACCAAAAGAACAGTTCAGCGTTTCATAGCACTTACAAAGGACGTTTCAACGTTATCAAGTGATCTACAAATTGATGAATCAGTTGTTTAAAAGAAGAGAAAAAAAGTGGAACTAAAAAGAAAAAGCTAGAGGAACAACAGCTTAAACAGAAACCGCTTAAGTTAACTGGCAGCAGGTAATAAACATTACTGGGTATAAAAAGACCATCCTAGGCAGCGTTTCTGAGAAGTAAAGATGGCCAGTTTCACCAATCTGAAAGAAACTGCATTTACAAATGCCTGTGATTAGAAACAGGCATGATTCTGTCATGGAAATTGTTACATGGGCTCAGGAACAATTCCAGAAATCATTATCTGTGAACACGTTTCATCGTGCCATCCTCAAATGCAGATTAAAGCTCTGTCATGCAAAGAAGAAGCCTTATGTGAACATGATCCAAAAATGCTGCTGGATCATTTCATGTAATATAGACTAAGGCAAAATGGAAAACTGTTCCATGGTCAGGCAAACTTAAAAGTTGAAATTATTTTTGGAAAAGATGGAAACTGTTTTCTAAAGAGCATAAAGAGGAGAGGCTCCCTCAGTGCTTGGTTCAAAAGCCTGCCTCTGATGTTATGGGGGTGCATTAGGGAATATTGAACTGGGAGCTTGCAGATCTAGAAACACACCAGGAATGCCACACCAGGAATGCCACACCCAGATTACATCTTTTTCAGAGAAGGCCTTGCTTATTTTAGAAAGACAAAGCCAAAACACATACTGCAGTTATTACAACAGCACAGCTTTGCAGTAGAAGATGCTGAACTGAACTCTGCAGACTTTACACCAATAGAACAAATGATACGCCAAATATTCAATCAGTATCGGCTTCTATAACAGCTGATAAATAAAAAAGTAATTAAGAGAGGGGAAAACCATGTTATGAGTATTGGCATTGCATTGTTTGTCTAGCAGAGAGCACTCTGCAACTTCACTGTTGGAAATAGTGGTGCAACGGATCAAAAATCTCACGGTTCGGATCGGATCCCGGTTTTTTCATCACGGATCGGATCAATTTTCGGATCAGCAGAAAAAGAAAAAAAGAAAAAAATTTAACTCGCTATTTACTTAAGTATTTTTTGCCTATTAAAAAACATTCAACTCAATACTCATTCCACGCAATTATTTAAAAACAAATTAAGGTTCAATATAGGGCAGTACAGGGCTTTGTATCTGCCACTCTGCCGTGATATAATGAGTGGTCACGTCACGTAGCTTTCCGTTGCCCTGGAGGTCCACCCAGGGCTGGACTGGGACAAAAAATCGCCCG
>VUQG01030732.1:0-24433 GCA_015106755.1 Etia nguti | reverse complement strand
TCCTTTTTTCCACTCCTTCCTGCATCTCACAATTTCTCCTGATTTCAGGCCTTTGACCTAAGTCGAGGCAGATAATGTCAGCTGTTTTCACTGGCAGCAAACCGCTGCAGGGATTTAAAAGCATGGATACCTCAGTAACCGGCTATGCTGTGTGGTTTCCTATTGATCCATAGTGTTCATTAGTTCCTGCCCCAAAATTATTAGTTGAGTCACAGAGGATGCACACATTCATCTCTGCCAGGGAGGCTTGAAGGCTCAATTAAAGTACAGAGGGCAAATCGCAAATTATGTAAAAACATAAACACCTGAAATATGATTAAAGTTGTGGATGAAATTTCCTGTTTACGTGCACCCTGTGTTAAGTAATCCCAGGGGAAGGTCTCCCACATCACATGAAATAGCAGTAAAAAAAGAGCAGCTGTTGTTTCTCGCTGCCAGTGTATAACGTTATCCCCCACAGATTAAACCTGTACGGGTGAGAGGCAAGCGAGTTTAATTATCTGGGTTTTATCTGTGGAATAGTGAGTTGAATCTTGGGTTGTGAGATATATATATATGTTATTTTTAGTGATTGCCGACTGAGTCATGTATGTGAGGTTTCTCAGATGTGTTTGCACTCATAGCCATGGGGCCAAAATACCATTTATCAGACATATTGGGGCTCTCTCTAACTAGTAGTGTCGGGAAGGATATCAGTCAGCTGCTTCTTTGGCTGCACCACAGAAGTACTAAATCAGCGGGCTTGTCAGATGCTCGGTTGTGTTTTAAAACCTTCTTTTTTTTCTCTCCCCATATTAACTTTAGACCTTGTAGCATAACTGCAAATCTTTGCAAATCCAGTGGATTAATTACCCTGCCCACTGTGTATTTATAATCAAGTTTGGTTCAGTGCTTCTTCTCTCGGGAAATAATGTTGCAGTTAGTATAGCAATATGTAAAAAACAAACAAAAAAAACCAAGTAAATCTAATTGACAGACCAGCAGATGATTGATTAAATAATAAAGTACACTCTGCATCTCGTGCTCATTACCTTTGAATTCAGCCAGCCTGCAATGTAATGTTCTGCTTTGTGCCACTCTGTGCAGCGAACCTCAGGTGTGGCTAAACACAGCAGTGATTTAGCACTTCTCTGGCAGCCAGGTGTTCATTTCACTAACAATGGCGCTGCAACGTCATTGTACTATGGGCCAGCTCCATCCTCTCATCACGAATGAAAGAGCAGGGCCCAGTCACTGCCTCGCTTCCCAGTCTGACTTGTAAATGGTCTTTTTATTTAAGGCATCCCCTTTGTTTTGCTAATCAAAGATGCCACTTATTTAAAAAGCGGGTGAATGAAATGAAGAATGGGATGATGGATAGGAGCGATGGATGGGAGAGAGGAAAGGTTAAGGTACACGGTGAAAGGCCTCCTGTTTAATTCATGGATTCAGGTCTGTTTAGAAGTTTTAAACAGCTGGGGGTTTTGATATGTTATCTCCCCCCAGTATCAGCCCACTGTGACAATCGTGTAATGACTAACAAAGACAATGGAAAGGCTTGAGCTCAGTGATTTATTTGGGAACACGCACTAAAGATAAAGGAAACAACCAATATCAGCTACTCCACAAGATTAATGCCACTGAGAAAGTAAACACGGCACCTGCGATGGAGAGGGTGACAATGTGCCTCTCAAGAATAATTTTCCATGTGGTTTATTGCTGATTTTGCATCCACTTTTTTTTCCTGTGTGCTGTATTTAAGGAAACAAAGAATCCACAAGCGCTTTGTGGTTATATAATATACTTTATTTATACCAAAGCTGAAAAAATTCCTTAACTCCCATATCAAAAAAGGCATGGCAGGGCTGAGGAATATTACCATAGAAATATCATGCATCTGTGTGGAATTGCAAGGAGATTAAAGTGAGATATATGCATGACATAAATCTGCTACTAAAGCCAGATTTCAGGAAAATAACATACCCAGTGGGGGACTTCTGCTAAAAAGCAGCTTTGATGGATTGCATGACAGTAAATGAATATTCCTGAGAAGACCGGCTGCTCATTGAGTAGTCCAGAGCAGCCCTCTGTTTGTTAAAAACCTCTACCTCCATGCTCCCCTTTATGCCAATGATACCACAAGGTGATGATAAGAACCCTGTAACTGCAAGAAAGATATAATTATACAGGCACTCAGGTTTCATTCATGGGCACTGTGTACATTGTCGAAAGTTAGATTATGCTAAACTTAAGTGAAAAGATTCTCCAAAGGTGCTTCAAAGTTGTTCAGGTAATATAATTGCTGTCAAAGAGGCTATAAACTGTTGAATGATGTGTTGTGCCAGCAGCTTTCTGTTTCCATAATGGGCATTAACTTTGAAGAATATATGAGTCAGGGGACAAAGTTAAACCTCTAATCAAATGTTGACCAAATAATAGTGTGCCAATATAGCCAATTAACACAGCCAGGTAGCGTGACTGATGACAAAGCATCACATTCAAAAGCAAAAATTGAGTTTTGTTTGTTTATTTTTGTAATTATTCCTCTGGCTTCTGACAAAACGCGTATCAGCAAAATCAACAGGAATAACTCAGTGAGCAGCTGTTGAGTTTTTCTTCTCAAGAACAGAAGTCTAAGAGTAATTGATTTTTTTTTTTTTTTTAATTTAAATTTTTAATATTTTCAGACTGATTTTTAATATCAGTCATTAATAATTGGGGATTTGCTTATTTTTATTATTCTGAGCATGAGTTCGATTAGAAGTTTGCAAGCTGAAAGCACTAATCTCTCTCAGGATCACAGAGAGCCGTATGTTCCCTTTTGTGTCGCTTTGCATTTCTTTTGCTGTAATGCACATTTTGTACACTAGGGTGCAGTCACAGGTATTGTGAATGTGTTCACAAAGCAAGGGTTAATACATTCACCTGTGTGGCATGAGATAAATTATTTTACTAAACATGATGTGAATTATGTTATGCAAGCAACAGTGGTAAGGTCTGTGTAATGAATTAATTTATAAGAACCACCAAAGAGATGTCTAATGGTAGGGAAAGGAATGAAAACAGTGGCTGGACAAGGACTGTATGCAAATAATTTGCGATCTGATAACCTTTTAAATGCTCGCTTTGAAGACAGAGACCAGGTCTGTGGCAACTCGCAGTCAGTTGCAATTTGACTTTGTGACTTTGGTGCCTCAAGAAGATGGAGTTAGTCCTGCTATCAGTTTGTCACTGAATGACAATAAAATGCAAGCCATTTGTGAATAACTGTAATAAATCAGTGAACATCACAAATTTATTTCTGTCTTTTGCAGATCTGTTGCAATCTACATTTGCAGAAATTCCACTTAACAAATTACATTCAGAGTCCAGCCAGATCCCAGTAGATTTGAAAAAAGAGAAATTCCTCAACAAATAGTGATTTTTTTTACTGAAGGACAGCAGTTGAAAAAATGGCATGGCACATGGCAGCCCTGCTTTTATATACAACCAGAAATTTGAGTGTGTCTATTACATGCTTTGCCATGAAATCAGGGTAGACTACAATATGTCTTGCAAGTGATTGCAGTCAGTCCAAGTTGGACTGCAATTGTTGGGAGACAGGTTGCACCTTGCACCGGGCAACTTGTGCAATTACCTTGCCACTGAAAGTCGTCATCCAGAATTTGAAGGTGTTGCATGTTCAGTTACTTGCACTCGGTTTCAGGCAGCAAAAAACTTTAAAACGATCACTGGGCAACCCTTAATTTTTCCAAGTCGCAGAGTGGTTGCCTCCTATTTTCACTCTTGTGACTGAGCCTTACAACACACGTCATACATTAGTCAAAATGAAGCACCCATTGAGACACTGGTAAACAATTAGAACCACTAAATATAAATAATTAAGCCAGTCAGAAGTTGGTTAGTCATCTTAACATATGTAGCGTGGCTCTGTTCAATCAGCACTACGAAAGATCACAAATGAACATGTTAGAGTTGATTTTTGATTGGTTGGTTGAATGTTACATTTACAAAGAGCTAAGATTCTTCTTCTTTTTATATTAGGCTCATCAAAATGGCTGTGGCCTCTGCAGTTTTATCTGTGTTCTCACAATAATCTGACAATAAAAATGTGCATTTTTTGGAAAATGTCAAACTATTCAATTAAGTGTGACTTTGTTGCTTTGACTACCAGATCAATACTGATGTTTAATATGGTGCAGCTCCACACATATTTATCTGGAGCCAATAAATAAAAATAGTTTTCAAGGATCCTTTGAATCATTACCTTTAAAATAAGCCATTACACGTTTTCAAAACTGAGTTTAGTTATTTGTGATTCATTATCGACACAGCCTAAACAAAGAGTCTGGCTTTTACTCCATATTTGGTTTAAAGCTGTTCGTTCCAGTTTTTTACTTTACGTCTACTAAAATAGACCAATAAATTATGTTCTTTGGCTGGAACTCAATCAAGCTGCACACTCTAGAAATGGCTTAATAACTGTGCACTTATGTGTGGAAAAGTCAACACTAGTGCCTTGTCTAACTATACAGCATGAAATGTGTGAAGATTTAATTATAAGTGGATTGCCAGTGATAATCTTGGGAAAGCTTCTTTGGGAAAAATTCAATTTCTTTCCCTCCATTTGAAATGTTTGCGTTCCTCTTCGACAGCTAAAAGAAATCAGTAGGCTGTGGAATTAGTGGTAACACCTTTCTCACTTTAGCCTGTGATACAATGGTTTGAAAATCCTTTTAGATGATTCTGCAGAGTGGACTTTTCAGGAGAGGAGGAGAACTTGACCTTTAACTGTTATGGAGCAGCACACATTACCATATAATTCAGAACAATCTCTCTTAGCACTTAAAACTGTGGTCATTCAACAGAATGGGTAGAGAGGTGTGGTCTTGAATGTGTCCAAACCAGTCATCTCCAGCATAAACAGATGTTTTTCGCAGCCAAGATTGTTACTTTATGCATGAACACAGAAGCTGTTTCAGTCTAGGTATGTATTTTTTAACAAAACGGATGCTCATCAGAAAATATAGATTCAGGGGTTTGTGCTTTCCACCTTCAGATGCTGATTTGGGCAGGGCATTGAGCCAGCTAGTATTCACATACACCCCCTCCGATAGGAAAAAGATCCATCTGGCCCAGTGCACCATTTCAAAAGTTCATGTCCATCATCCTGTAATTTCTAATGAATCAAAGACACCATTCCAATTAATGTTTGTGCACAAGTGAATTAGCTTGTGTTTTCATTTTTTTCCTGCATGCCCACTTTAATTTGTGTGCACATTCTGATTAATTTGTGTCCACGTAATGATTTATTTCTGGGTATTAGATAAATGTATATACATGGATGCAGCATTGGGGACCAGCTTTTTATGCCATGGTGCAAAATACCAGTGAAAACCTCACAAATTAATCAAAACCTGGGACAAGATTAATCCAAACACAAACACCATTAATTTATTCATTTATCTATGCTTAATTTACTAAAGATGTGCCTGAAAATATTTCTTTTTTCCAGTTTTTTTTTCTTACTGATACCATTCGCTAGAAACACACCAAAGCATTTCATCTCTCTCTGCTCCACTGCAGCACAGCTGGAACTTTTGCCTGCTGTTTAATTTTTACAGCCTGCTAACAGTATGTCCTTAAACTTTATCTAACACTTGAAGAGGATACATGCTTTCATATTTTTCCATTTATTGCTCAGGTCTGTTAATATCAGTTTTGGCTGGTAACAAACGCTGAAACATTAGCAGCGTAAGCAGACGAGCTGAACTGTATTTGGTATCTGCTGCAAAGTTCACCTCATGATATCCTATCTAGGTATCTTTAGTTTAAAATTAGAAGAATATTTCTCTTACAGGCTGCTTGGTGGAAGCTCGAAAATTGGTGCTCTTGGACATCTGCAGACAGCCTATCTTGCGCCTCCTTATAAGGACATTAACGCAACTTAGACGCTTACTTACAAATGCAGAAAGTGGAGTTGGCCTAGGCCTCCCTCCTGTTGTCAAAGCAAATCCAGTTTTTTGAGCATAACAAATTAGCCCATGAACTGATCTTATTTTACATAGTCAAATGCTTCACGTCTCCTAAACACGATCAACCTGACTTAAAGCTTTCATTTGAGCTACTGACAAGTGTCACATCCAGCCAGCTCTTTTGACAAGCCATTGATGTCACAAAAACACAAAATGCAATACATAAATTTTCCATACTTGTGTGTACAGGAATTTGATGTGAAAATGAGCTGAAATTTACTCAAATTTTAAGTAGTTCTTTTCTTTCTTTTTTTGGAAACGGCATGAGAAGAGCAGCTTTTTTTTACAGCACAATGTCATCGTCCCAGAGTCTAAAAAGTCTTTGAAAACTCTATACAGATCCTCTCCTAGTTCAGTCTTCTTTAGAGATCTGCAGGAAGTCCTTAGGTTTTTGAAACACAGTCACAGATGAGCTGCGGAAAGAAGACGGGGGCAAGAGAACCCCATAAGAGAGCTGTCACACTCAACTTAGACAGACCCTTTAGTATCGCATCTACTGTATAGTTAGCAGTTTCTTTTAGAACTGTTCAGGCAGCATAATTATTTCCACAACATTAGCTCTTCGTGATCCTGTCCTTTAGCAGATAATCTGTCATTTTAGCTCCTTAAAACAGTTTCTCTTTGTAGCTGACATTCATTTATAATATGCTGGAAGCCTCCAAGCAGAGGCCAAGTCACACACATTCCTCCAGTTAAAATTCCCATCAGTAAGTTTTTATAAAGAGCAGTGATATTTATTTAGAGGCATCTTCGTCTCCTTTATATGCTTGCTTTCCTTAGATCCTGCTGTCCGTCCAACTCTCACTCCACTTCTGAAAGTCAGAGAGAAGAAAAAGTAATTCCACATTTAGTCAGCTGTATCTGTCATCCAGAAAATCATTTATGTCTTTTAATGAATAGCACTGTTGATCATCTTGTGCTACATGTCAGAAAATGAGGCAGCATGTCATCACCTATTTATTTGTCTTTGTGCTGCTGCAGCAGCTCGTACAGCCTCACCTGCCGCTGTGTCACCAGCTCCCTCAGTTTGCCTCTGTTTTCCTCCGGGGCCTGTCACTCATTATATTTTTCTATTACTTTTACATCATTTGATGCATTGCTCCTGGTTTCAGGTTGTGGGTCACTGGCTACGGTCTCCTCCTCTGCCTGCTGCTTCACATGTTACCTGTCACCTGTTGCTTACCTGAGCTACTCCCTGCGACCTATTCCTTCTGTGGACATGATCCAAGCCCAATGTCACAGCCTTCAAGTGGCCTCATAGCTGCTAGAGCTTGCATATAAAGCATAAAATACAATATGAATTAAAAAAAAATTGAAAGTAAAAGAGAATGAGGATATAATGTTTGGACATTTTTTTTCACCAGTCTACCACAACACGAGAAAGCTTATCTGAGATATTATCCGGGCCTGAGGTCTGAATCATCATCATTTTTACAGCCTTCTTAGTAACACAGACATTACCAATGGCTTGTCATACCACTTTGAAAATGGTGAAGTCAAGGACCCATGCCAGCATGTTTCTATGATTTACAACAGCAGAGTTTCTCTGTAATGACAGTACACTGAGTGAATGTGGAAAAAGCGAGACATATTGCTGAAATAGCCCTAATGTTTCTCGAGGTATCTTAGGCTTTTCATCTTCTGATTTCCAGTGGCTTGTTAAATGTGAATGTTTTTTTTCACAATGCGTTTGTACTTCTTTACAAAAAGAAAGTGATTTTTTTCCTCTATAGGTACATTAGCATATTGGGTTTTTTTTTATACCTTCAGCTTGTGCTCAGTTGAGGTTATATTGGGATGCAGGTAGCTAATGTTCATTGAATGGCCATCTGGGGCTGTTTCCTATGTTAAAATGACTTTAGTCAGTTTCTTTGAATCACTGAACTCAACTGTATATTTGGCGCTGATGTTTTTGTAGTAATTTGTAAATGTCTGACAAATAACTAATAAACTGTACAGGTGGGTCAGCCCATCAAGAGGCGCTCGAGCTTTGGAGCAGAATCTAGAATTTTATTTGAAGTATTTATCTGACTTTGCGTGAACCCATAAAATCCATGGATTGAGCTCGCAAGAATCATCTGATAGCTTAGGACTCCACCTTCTCATCCAAATTTGGTCATTTCTGAAAGACCAAAGATGGTGACAACCCTGCCCAATACTAATGTGGGGGCTTCGAAATGGACAAAGTAAGTGGTTTGCCAAATCCATCCTAGATACAGTTTATAGCAGAGACTGCGTGTGCTACAATCAGGACTTAATCGCCAAGAAAACCAATTTCTGAAATAGGATTGTTTTCAATGAACTCATTCAGAATAAATGTCAGTGATAGAAACACATGGAGGACAAACAGGCCTTATCTTCCCTCACGAAGCTACTTTGGTCTTGTTTATCCGAGAGCCCCAAGTAATATTTTTACCTTTTCTTTTATCTGTTCCAAAGTAATATTTTTATCTTTTCTTCAATAGCCAAAAGGATCAAAACCATGTCTGAAAGAGAGGGTAACTGAGGCCCCAAAAGAAGCTTCATAATGAGTTTATAAATGGCAGTTAAAGGGGGAAAGGTTAAATCTTTCCCAGAAACAAGCAGCATGATGTTCAGAGACGAAATTAGAAATTGGGGGGAAATAGTATCCTGTTTAAAAATCAGAATATCAAAGCATAATAATTGCTCACTTTACTCACTCGGCATGTTCCCATCTATCATGACAATGTAATGCTAAAACAGATAGGAGCTCACATCCACCAAAGTGACTATTGATCGGCAATCAATAGGCTTTGTTTCTGGGTGACTGTAATGTCTGGTAGCCTACAGCCTGCTGCTGTATCAATAGAGAGGCCACAGCCAAGCCTTTCTGATCAGCCTTCCAAACAAGAAAGCGTGAATAAATTAATTTAAAAAATGTCTGAATTCATTGTGACATATTACAATAACCTGCAACCTGAAAATCAAAGCAGGTGTCCAACAGATGTTGCTTTAGGTGTTGTAATCTTTCTTGACAGAGGAACAGAAAGCTATAAATTCATTACGTTGCTTTTTTTATTACATAATATGCTTCACACTAGAGGGAGACAAAGACCCTTCACAGATGACAAGCACTGAACTACACATTGCATGATTAATGATTTAAGGTCACGTTGTATGTTGCATGTTGTATGAAGTTTGTGTAGATGAAGAAAAAGTCTTTGAATCCACTGACATCCACGTTATATGTTTAAAATGCCATGTGTACACCCTGTTTCATCCGTGGAATATTAACTTTCAAGATCCCTCTCCATAATTAGTGATGCTTTATGTGATTTTAAAGGAAATGAACTCCAAATTAAGAGTGTTTGTTGTCACAGCTTGTCCTGCCTTCTTAAACCTATACAACTTGAAATGCTTACAGGAGCACTGAGGCAGTCGGGGCATGGCAGTTTAATTGAAACATATTTTAGTAGAATGTGGGCCGTATTACTGGGTTGTATCCTCAGGGAGGCACATTGTAACAAAAGAACAGGCAAAGGTAGAGACACGGTGAGGCAAGGAGAGAGGAAGACAGAGTGAGGAGGGGTGGTGCGAGGAGGAGGCAGAATTGCACTTTCACAATGTATCTCAAATCCATAATGGCACATTGTTACAGAGTTTATGGGATGTGTCCCACAATCAATAACCAATTTATGTGAACTTGATGGATGGATAAAGGCCACACTGGTTACATTACCTGTTTCCCATTCGGACAGTGTACCTGACCTTGGTTTGTGTTCACTTATGTTCTGGAATAATCTGCCAAGGCTTTTTACTTCCACCTGGAGCAGATGTTATGTGACTGGTAGCGTCTTTATACTTGGCCTATAACAAGCACTCCAGATTTTCTTTAGTGCAAAACTTAATGTGTCTCAGCTATCACATGGTAATATCTTTTCCAGGCAATCTGCCTTGCTTCAGGCATGCCTGGGTTGCTATAACAACAGCTGCTGCTATATCTGTCACTGCTGTGGGTCACGGCTAGCTAAAAGAGCAACATACATCACATCCCTGTTAAGTGCCGGTTTTCATCTATTTCTCTCTGCCAGTACCTTCGCCTTTTGCTGTCTTTTTGTCTTCTGCAGCTCCTCTGACTTTGCATCTCTGAAGCAGCTCTCTTCCCATGGAATAAAACCCCTCTGTACGTATGTGTTTAAGCTCTGTGAAGACAGACAATTAAAATACACCGAGTTTACTTCAAGTCGAAACTAATCGGAAGGCGTTTTGTTAGCTGCTTTTCTGCTGAGTTAATGAGAGCTGTGAATGCCAGAGGGGCTTATTGTGGTTGATTTAAAGCCAACTTCATTCTTTTCATCACCATTGCAGTCACAGATAATAAGAAGAACGTGAGTTAGGGGCTGCTGAGGGTCAATATTGCATTTTCTTCTCAGTGTCCTGGTAGAGTTTTAGTAACAGAGGACTCATTATACAGTTTACATGGCACCGAAAGACGGAGGTAGCCACATATACTCGGGCTTTACAGCCTCCGTTTTACATTGCCACCACTAACATCTACTTTTTTAGGAGTCGGAAGTTAACCAATTTAGACAAGCAGTGGGAGTGCTAAGTTATCAGCTAATGCTAGCTACCTTGGTTAGCAGGCCGTTCTATATAAAGACACCTGTAAATTGGTGCTGAGCAACATACTTTAGAGGTCACCACAGCGGATCATCTGCCTCCATTTCACTCTATCCCTTCTGTCACACCAGCCATGCTCTCTGAGGTCTTTCTCTTCTTCTCCTGCCTGGCAGCTCTATCTTCGATATCCTTTGTCCAATATATCCACTATCCCTCTTTCTCAACATGTCCAAACCATTTCAGCCTTGCCTCTATAATTTTGTCTCCAAACCACTCAACTTGAGCTGTCCCTCTGATACACTAATTTCTAATCCTGCCTATTCTGGTCACTCCCAGTGAAAATTTTTCACTCTGCCACCTTCAGCTTGATAGGAGGAGGCAGAGGTAGCAGGACTCACTACCATCTTATAAACCTTCCCTTTAACTCTTTTAGATAAGTATGAGAGTGTCATTGGTGGTTTAGCTTCTTATTGTTACCTAATGGCAAGGAAACTTGGCGTGATTTTTTTTGACTGTGCTTTAAAACTAGATAAACAAATTAACTATGTTGTTAAGATGAGCTTTTTTAAACTAAGGCTCCTCAGTAAAGTCAAGGCCTGCTTCCTGTAACATAACTGTTCACTCTTTTATTACCTCTCATTTAGACTGTTGCAGTCATTTATATTTCGGCTCTGATCAGTCGTTACTTTGTCGCCTGCAGGCTTTACAAAATGCAGCAGCTCGCTTTTTGGCAAGAAAGAAATGGTGTGATCACAGTACTTTATTACACTGGCTTCCAGTCCATTTCTGGATCCAGGTTAAAATTTTATTACTTGTTTTTAAGAGTTTCAATAGTTTGGTGCCACCATAGTTAACTGAACTTTTGCAACCCTACACTCCTGCTAGAGCGCTGGGGTTTACGAACCAAATGAAGCTTATGCTTGAGGGCCAATCAGCCGCCACTTTGCATGGTTCAAATCTGACACTTTAGTCAGAGCTCCATCAAAGCCTCACTCTTCATCTTCACCACCACCAGTGTCTAGACTCTGGGGGTTTCTGTCCTATATCGCATGTCCGCTGGGATTTTGTTCAGCCATAATGGGTCATCGGAGTCTAATCGCCAAATGCATTAATTTCTCCATTTCCAGACATCATTTTTACACAAGAGTGGCCCAGTCTCTCAGTCATTTTAAAGCACATTTAAAAAACAGTTATCCTCAGGTGCTTTCCATTCTAGTTGAACAAACACAGTCTTATTTAGGATTTTTAGTGTATATTTGTTGTTGGTTTAGTGACTGTTTTTTAAATTTTTTATGTGGTATAGAAATAAACTTTGACTTGTCTCTTGCTGCTATCCTTCTTTCACAAATGACCCCTAACACGTGTCTCCACCCACTCCACCATTCTTCATCTTTCTTGTGCTCTGTTCGTTCTTTGAATGGTTGACCCCAGGTATTTAAACTCATCCAGCTTCACTGCCTCTGCTCCTTGCACCTTCAGCTTTCCAGCCTTCTCCCTCTTATTTACACACACATATACTCTGTCTTGCTTCAACTGACTTTCTTTCCTCTTCTCTCCAGAGCACACCTCCACCTCTATAGGCTCTCTTCCACCTGCTCCCTACTTTCACCACAGATTATCTGCCATGTGCAAACATCACAGTCCATGGAGACTATCGCCTGACTTCATCTGTCAGTCTGATCATCACCACTGCAAACAAAAAGGGGCTCAGACCTGATCCCTGATATAATCCCACCACCATCTTGAACCCATCTGCCACTCTTTCTGCGCACCTGGCCATTGCCTCGGTGCCCTCCCACACATCCTGTACCACCTTCACATACTTCTCTGACGCTCCTGACTTCCTCATGCAATTCCATAGTTCCACTCTTGGCACCCTGTCATATTCTTTCTCAAATCCACATAGACACAGTGAAGCTCCCTTATGACCTTCTTATCTGTATTGCTCTTCCTTATCACTAGGCCACACTGCTTCTCACCAGTCCTCACTATGGAAGCCCGTTTCCGCCAATAAAATAACTCAAAATTTTGAGGAAAGTAACTCGAAATTTCGAGTTAGCGCTGCCAATCAGTATTTTACGTGAATGACGTCATTTCCTTGTTACCCGGAAGCTGAAGCCCTCAGCTACAATTGCTACAGCTAAGCTAACAGTATTACAGCCAGTCATGAATTCACAAATTGATGAGTATTTTCAGCGTGGCTTCACAAATGATGAAATCCTTGTGTTATTAGCTGAATCACGTGGCGTTACTATCAGCAAACGTACTCTCAAAAGTGCCAATTTGTTGCAATCAGTTTTTGAGTGCGCATTCCTCTCTGCCATATCCTTCTGGGTAACAAGAAAATGACCTCAATCACGTAGTAGATTCGAAATTTCGATTTATTAACTCGAAATTTCGAGTTATGGATACTTTTTTTTTTTTAGTGGTGGAAACGGGTTTCCATACCTCACCTCTTTTCTTAAACTAGCTTCAGTAACTCCTTCCCATATCTTCATGGTATGGCTCATTAGCTTTTTTTCTGCTGTAGCTACAGCCCTGCACATCACCCTTATTCTGGAAATTTGGTACCAGTTAAAGTAGTCCTACCCCTGAATATGAATAACATTAAGTGTCACAGTATTAGTAAAGGTTTTCAGTCAGCAACAACAGAAGAGCTTTAACACAGATTGTGGAATGCATTGTATTTGATATTTCAAAGCAGCTCAATGAAACATGGCATTTTACATGTGTAACAGACAAAAACAGCAAGGTAGGAATGAATCACAAAGTATATAAAGTTCTACAGTGCTGTATTATAGAAAGAGGCACACATTTAGTCTCAATAGCAATGCTACTGTAGAACGGCAACAGTCAAAGCATTGAGTATAAATTTCAGATTAACTGTATGAAGCAAGACTTGACCTATAGAATATACTTCAATACCAGAGCTGAGTGTGACTATGAGATTTTTACATAGGAGAGTATAGGAAATTCAATCAATTCAGTCCACGAAAAGTGTGTGATTTGATACAGTATTTTCTGCATATTTATACTCCATTTCTGTATTACATTTCATTTTGTTACAGCAAAAAAAGACAAATGCAGGCCCCATACAATATAAAAGCCGCACATTTTAGTTTCCTTAAAAAGACTTTTGGCCAATACAAATAAAACTGTGACCCAAAAATCTCTGCATGGTATAAAATTGTAAGAAAACTAAAAAAAAGAACTGAAAAAGTACTATATCTTCAGTATACAAGATGTACATAACAGACTAGGACATTTTCTGGGATCATATCTGTTTATAGGTTATATAAATCACAGAGGCACTACTAACTACCAAGAAATTCTTTAGTTAGTCTGCACACTGGTATGTCCAAATGAAGTATGGCTGGTAATTCTCTGATAAAAAGTGCAGTATAATGACATTTGTGTTCTTTAACCTGATGTAACTGTGAAAGCACTTGATTTTTAGAGACGCCTGGCACAAAGGTTAAAAAAAAAACAGAGGAGAGGAAAGGCAGGAGAAAAACTGAGCACTTGGACATTTATTTGACTGGCTCTTCACAAGACACAGTCGATAAACAGGGGCAGTCAGTTGGCAGGATTCCCATCGCTGCCTGGGAGTAATGATATCTTCATAGTGACACAGATAGGGTTGATGAAACCGATGTCCCATTGTGATTGGTCAATACCTAAGGAGAACAGAAAACATGTTTATCCAGTTTTACAACACTACACAGTACTGTGCAAAAGCTTTGTGCCAGCTTTCTGTGCCAGCTTTCTTTATTTTTTTTCCTCCAAGGAGCCAGACTTTCTTGTAACTTTTTAAAGTGGTCCTGAATGATAGGTCTTCAGGCTTTCTGAAGGTTTTTCAAGTTTTTTTTCTTGGTATGTCGCTCATTCCTACAAAGTGACACCTCACAACTACCTTGGACAATCTGACCACCTTTCTCTACTCCTCATCCCCGCCTACATCCCCCTCTGGAAACAAACTCCTCCAAGTACCCAGGTGGCCGGACGATGCTCTGCCCCAGCTACAGCACTGTTTTGATCTGACAGACTGGTCCATCTTTGAACAACAGGACCTGGAAACCTTCACTCAGTCTGTCCTTTTCTACATTAACTGCTATGCAGAGAATGTTACAGTGTCTAAAACAGTCCGAGTTTTTCTGAACTGAAAACCTTGATGAGTGAAGTACAGGCTCTGATCATAACATGTAACTCAGCATTCAGACTGAGGGACAGTTCTCTGTACAAGGTGTGAGCTGATAATCCAGAGACAGGTCCACTCCCCTCTCATTATAAATGGAGAGCGGGTGGAATATGTCTCCGCCTTCAGGTTTCTGGGCACCCACATCTCCGCAGACCTCACCTTGACCGACAACACAAACGCCCTGGTTAAAAAAACAAAAAAAACAGCAGCGCCTGCACTTCCTCCATGTCCTGAACCAGAAGCTGCTCCTGGCCTTCTACCACTACTCAGTGGAGAGCGTGCTCTCCTCCTGCCTGGGTGTTTGGTACGCAGGGGCTACTAAGAACAGGAAGGCTGCGCAGAGGGTAATTAACACCACCTAAAGATCATTGGCTGCCCTCTGCGAACCCCTGGAGGCCAAGTCTTCTGCACTACTTCCAAGCACTTTGTTCTCTAATGTGTGCCTTTTTATCATTTTGAATATTGTACATTCCTTTGATTGTATACATTTTTCCTGTTTGTTATTTATTCCTGCTTATTTACTTATAATATTATTCCTTCACAGTTGGTGTGGAGCACCCATAATTTTGTTGTACATGTACAATGACAATAAAGAGGTATTCTGTTCTATTCTATTCTATTCTATTCTATTCTATTCTATTTTCAATCCAATCCTTGAACATCACCATTTTCAGAGGAATGTTTTTTATTTCTTAATCCACTTAACAATGACCTTTGAATCATTCATAAAAAAGATGCCTAGTTCAAGGGATGGACCAGTCTGTGTTTTGTCTACATATAACATGACATGAAGAAATCCAGTAATGACCTGACACAGGACCTGAGATCAAAATTCAGTTGATCCATCTACCGTTCACTGAAGCCTCATCAGAAGAGGTCTCAGTGGAAGGGTTGCTGTCAAGGACCGGGAGAAAAGGCTGAGGTTTACCAAATTGCACCAGAACTGTGTTGAACTAGCAACAGGTCTCATGAATCCAAATTTAAAATTTTTGGTTCAAGGCGTCGTCAGTGGGCATGGAGGAGGTCAAGAGAAAGATACAACAATGAGTGATTGCAGCTATCTGTGAAACACAGTGGAGGCTCTGTCATTGTTTGGGGCAGCATTTTAGCAAGCGGGATCTTGTCAAACTTGATGGTATTACGGATGCAGAAAAATACCATCAGATTTTGATCCACCATGCAATACTATCTAGAAATTGTCATGAAAATAATACAAGACATGCTACCAGTACAATAAAAGCATACTTGAATAGGAAAACACACAATGGCACACTTTTAGCCATGAATTTGCCTCCCCAGAGTCCGGACCTCCACATTATTAAAGCAGGGTGGGATCATGTTGATAGCGTACAGAACAACTTTGAATGTCCTTCAAGAAGCCTGGAGAACTATTCATAAAGATGCTTAAATAAATGACAAGAAAGCTTGTTTAAGAGAATTCAGACTGTTAAAGAGTAACAACCAAGTAGGTCAAGTAAAGGTAAAGTAAATAGCTCTATCTATTTTCCACTTTTCTTGCAAAATACAAATAAATGGTTCAAGACTTTTGCATAGCACTGCGGGTCTGCTTACTTTCACACAAATTATTTCAAGATGAGCAGGTGTGCACTTTTTTAATAAGCCAAAAGTCCTACATCCTAAACATGCAAATGTGCATAACATTCACTGTGTTAGAAATCAATATATCTGAAATTAACATGCTTACATTCCCCACACTTTCAAATACTTCATTCAACACTGCTTACATTAATTATGTGCAATCGTTCCTAATGGAAAATCTTTGAAAGTGGGACAGACTGGACACTGATTGGTGACTGAATAAAAATGGAGGATTTGTGATTAAGTGAGGACGTTTTTGTTTATTTTTAAATGGCAGGAATGAAAGCCCCTTTGAAGGGGATGAGAAAGAAAGGCACAAGGGGTGTTGAAGCAGCAGACTCCTCTACAGAGCTGCACAATTATGAGTGATAAAGGTACAAACACATGAATTGAAAGAGAAGGGATGAGTTCAGTGATTAGAATCGGGATGAGAGAATCACATATAAAATACCGTGTCTCTGAAAACCACTTTTATTCTGTAACAGGAGCGGCTGGATTGTCTTTCTGCTCAGAGGGAATGGCTAGGTAGTTTGTCCTGTGGGCAGATTGGCAGAAAAACAGAGGAGTGTCTAAGACCTGGTGCCATGGGCCTCTCTAGCACCACACACCACAGCTGCTTAAAGTTTGCACAGTGTCCATGACAGTGCAACAATTCTGAATTTCTGTTATATTTATTGAAGTGTGAAAATGTGAATCTAATTCACAGAAATTAAGCAATGAGTTTTGCCAGATAAAATCCATCTAATCCGTGCAGTGCTTAGGGACTGCGTGGAATGCACATCAGGAAGATGTGACATCCTAATTCAGCATTTTATAGCAAACTTTCAGCATGTTTAAAAAAACACAGTACTTGCACTGAATGTGCTCCCAATTCAAAAGAGCTGCACTGAAAGTATGTAGATGAAGAACACTTTATACAAGTGAAACGAGTTTTGTGACTGTAAGCACATTTCAGAAATAGCCTAATTTAACTCTTTGACAGATCACTTCGTTGCCTCCTATCTTCTCCTTTAGGGACATGACTAATATGTTCTGAACCACTAATGCATCACAAAATGTAATCTCAAAATGTCCTACTTGTGCTACATATTGCATTCTTTGAGTGGGTAGACCTTCTGTGTTGTCATAAGGGTCACTAATGGCTAATGGCCAAAGCCTAGGAAATCTTTCAGCTACAGGGAGCGACAAGGCGTACAGTGTTACAGCTGAGAAAACTCAGACCTAATAGTTTTTTGAGATTTCTCAGCTTTTGACTGTTGCTGTTGACTGTTGACAAAAAACTTCTTTCTTTTATCTTTACAACTTTTCGTTTTTTGGGTGTGTGGCACTGTTATTTGATAATGAGAAGGTCCTGGGTTTGAAATCACCATCTGGGCGGGGACCTTCCTGTGTCTGTGTGGTTCCTCCCACAGTCCAAAGACTTGTAGTTCATGGCGTTAGGTTAACTGGTTATTTTAAATTGCCCAGTTTGAGTGCGAATGGTTGTCTGTCTCTCTTTGGTTCAGCGTGTCCCCTGCTTCTCGCCCTGGGCCGGAAGAAAATGGATGGATGGAACTTTTGGTTTCTCCCATATTTCCGATAATTCACCACAGTCAATGGAGCCACTTGTATTTAATTCATGTGTATTTAATTCCTTTACTACCGTTATAGCAACATAAATATCCTAAATATGTAAAGTTAAAATTGAATGTGCTTCTATATTGTAGGGCAGAGGTGGGCAATTAATTTTCCAAAGAAAATGTAAAAATTAAAAATTTTTAAATTGGAAATTAAAAGCATGATTGTCTAAGACACAAAAGGTCCCCAATTCGTAACTAGGAGAAAACACAATGCACGCCACAAAAGAAGAAGAAAATTCAAGCTGGCAAGGCTGTCTAAATGCATAAATCTTAGAAAATCAACAGATGAGAAAACTCAAAAAGCCTTTGAATCATGTTGCCTTGATATTTTGCATTTTTGGAGCGTTTTCTTTTTTGATCATTTGACTTTTAATTTAATTATCTGTCAATCTGTCTACTGTTCAAAAAATTGAACATAAATCCTTTGGGAAATCACAGATTGTAATACCTACTTTGTAAAAGTCAGCGACCCCGAAGTGTCTGAGTGATTTACTACTATATAAATTAAATCATATTGACAAACAATGCTGATCACAAAATAGCCCCAAAGTCTGTCTGTCTGTGTGTCTACCTGTCTATCTGACAGTGCTGAAACATTGGCCTCACTGGCTAATAATGCTGTCATTTTTAATTTTGTGCTTGATTACATTTGTCACTACACAAATATGAGATACTACAGGACTGTTTTCTAAACTGCTGGCAGACGAGTTTGAAAACAGTGAGAAAATTTCTGCATTTTAACTCTTATTTACCTGCTAGTGTAAGAGTAAAATAGAAAGGCAATAAATAACCAAATGTTTTTAGAGAAGTTCCCAAATTGAGTTGAAAATATAGTTCCTTGAAATATATTAGCTTACAGAAACGTTTCACTATTTATTATGTTTTGTAATATGTCTAAACCCTGGATATTGGGTCTTGTGAATATTCAGCAATGTTGTGCATATTGTGCAGTACGTGGACTTAATCTGTCACTGAAGGAAGCAGATTTGTAGTCAGCAGTAAGTGTTTGCAAAATAAAAATAACTGGATCAGCACATGCGTGATTGCTGTCTTCAGGACATAAAGTCCCTGTACAAAAGTTGTAACTGTGGGTCGCGAAGGTTAGCCGGCACCACTAAAATCCAGTGGGAGCTGACTATAAAGGTGCATTTGGGTCTTTGACATTACTGACAAGGCGATGCAAAATGCCAGTCACTTATGGAGCTGAAAATCCATCACGGATGTTAAAAGGTTGTTTAGAAAAAAAGAGCAGTCAGCAGTTTAGGTAAAAAGACAGATTAGTGTTCCAGGAGGGTTACAAACTGATGGACTCAATTACTTCTCTGTCTGTGTGTTTGCCCCCCTGCCTCATTCCTTCACTCTCTGTCCCTTTCTTCCCCGATTGACTCCTAAATCTCATTTCCCTATCCACCATATTCTTTAGATTTTAAATTACAATTATATAACCAGAAATCCTAAGCAAATAAACACTTACAGATATTTGTGCACTTCCTGGGTGACTTCTGACTTTTATTATTATTATTAAATTAATATAAACCCACTGCCGAGTTTTGACTCATAACACATAAATATCTGAATATGTGACGTCAGGGTTGTGTTCGGAACACACGCTGTTTAAATTCGCTGTTCAGTCACATCCCTGCTAACATTTATCTGTCTGTGCATCTGTACATGAGACTCACGCTGTGTCCTGCGTCTGCTCGTCAGACTTGGAGATCTTCCTGTAGCAGTAGACCATTTCTACCAACAGCCAGAAGGTCAAGAACACCAGCAACACATACATCATGATCTCAGAGTAGATTGCTGTGGTGTCGTCACTGGCTGCAGAGTTAAAACAGTGGCAAGGCACATGTATTATTCATTATGCATGCTTCCTTGGAATACCTACTGCGAGCAGAAGAGACCTGAGCTTGTACAACACTGCTGATCCACAATCCTCTGTCATTCATAATTTTTAATAGGTTTAGGTCTTTCACTGAAGAACAAATCCAATCAAACAAATAATAAATATGTTTGTGCGGCTACAACAACAAGCAAACAAAGGTGTTTTACTCAGGAGCATCCTGTCTGTAGATACACTTTAAAAGTGATGCAGAAACTACTTCATGTTGCATTCATAATATTATGGCCATACCTGTAATAGAATGAAAAAAGACCCTACAGAGTTAAAGGTGCCCAGTGGAGATTTTGCAAGGCTACTTTTATGCCAAATGTTTCCTAACAGTGTGCACTGTTTTGTTGCAGAGCTTATCTTGTTTCTACGTGTGTATGCACATCTTTATTGAAAATTCAACCTAAATCCACATATAAAAACACAAAATCTCCACAGGGTACCTTTAAGTATGAAAATAGGATGGATATGCAATGCCAGAAGAGGTTCTCAGAGCGTGAAACATGCTTTCTCATTTATTGCTTTCTCTCCATTGTTTACAATGGAAGGCCATTAGAACAGCATCCCATTAATAACCCATTAAAGTACAAGAAGAGGGATTACAAGTAAGCGGAAGCTGTTTCAAAGTGCACATGGGCACCTTCGGCTGTTAAAAAAAAGTTTTCCTTTTAATATCTTTCATTTTGTTTTCATAATGAGTGACTGTGAACCACTGTGTCACTTAGTCTATAACAAAATTCAGAAAGCCTGCTGACCAGACAGCTGACAGCTTTTTCTGATTTGATTCAGCAGCCCCAGCAAAAGGAGAATATTAGTGAAATATAATCCCTTTGATGGGAAAGCAAGGATATGTCGGCCACGAAGTAATCCATTCTACCACTATGGATGCCATTACTGCAACATTAATGTAACCATGCTCTAGTGTACAGTGCACTAGCTGCAGGCTTTGTGAAATCTGAAACAACTGTTCTGTGAAATATGGAGGACAAGCTGTGAATATAATAAAAACAATCTAACTGTACTCTATTCTTCACTCTTCTTGTTATGGGTGCAAACTCTTTAAATCAAACTGGCCTATCACCTGATAGCTCACAATATGTTATGTGCAAGCATATATAGAAAATGTAAAGTTAGAGAAATGGGGAGAGTTGAGTAATTTCAAATATACGTAGTGTATATTCGATTAAGGTGGAACATGACACATTCAGCAAGCCAAGCATTCAGGAAGCAGAATACATTACCCCTTATTATAGATAGCAAAGTAGCTGGTTTGAATTAACACCTTCACTGACAACAGAAGAAAGCTTTGATGGACAATAGAGGCAGACAAAACAACACATAATTATTCCTTTTAAATCAGTACAGTCACAAGAAAGGGGGAAAGAAGGAAAGTGGTGCTGTTAGTGGCAAACTGCTTTCACACTCATGCATCACAAACAAAAAAAACCCTGTTGGAAATATATTACATATATTATTTTTTATCTACTGTTGGTGATTTGTGAAACATAAATAAATATAAAACACAGACTAGTCTTTCTCTCATCTCAGTGTTAAAATTTGCAGGTCTACAGTGGAATCATGACTTAAGGCGTCCTGCATCTGCAAAGCAAACTCTTTTCATTAAGTGAGTTTGGAGAATACTTGTTAACAAAAATAAAATCTGCCCTGTTAATATTAAAGCATGTGGGGAAAAATGGAACATACATAAACTAATGCTGGGTAGATATTTGAGAGAGAGATTTTTCATCACATCAATCATTACTAGCTTTTTAGTTTCCATTTTTATTTGACTTATTTCATGTTACTGATGTGGGGGAAAAAAGAGCTAAACCTGAGCACAGGACACGGATAGCATGAAAGAATTTTACATTTAGCCATACCTTTCTCTTTCACAGTCAGGTAGATGGTCTTGTTTACTTCCAAGATGGGAGTGTATAGCTCAAAGCCAAACTCACGACGAATTTTACAGGTATACAAACCGCTGTCATTATAGGTGACATTACGGATTTCAATGGAGACCTCTTGTAAGTCCTTGCTTCCGTTCCAGTTTAGACGGTCCTTAAATGGATTATCCTCCACATTGAAATTGTTATAAGGATGTTCGTATATCTAGAAAAAAGGAAAAGCGTGCAGGCATTAATTAAATACATATGCAGTGTGAACAAAATCACAATGTGCTAGATGATTTACAATAACGTACAACAACTTACAAGATATGAAATGTTTGTGTCTTTTGTTGGACTGTTTCTTGGGGTGTAAAGCCATTTTACAAATGTGTTTACGGTGACCTCCTCCCTCTTCAAACAGGAGATGCAGGTCAACTTCATGGCTTTTCCCACAATTGCTTCTGTGTCTGACTGGACATCGACACATACCGGCATGCACAGGTGGACTTGAGAAGCATGGAAAGGTTACATATATTTAGCTTAGCATTCGCAATGTAATTGTGTCATTATTTCCTTACAAAAACTAATCCAAAATGCAGACGCTATGTGTGAAAAACGAAATACACTCTTACTGCCTCCATATGAATTAAAAGGGCAGGTAGTAGCCAGGTGCTGCAAATCAAACATACTTGATTAATTGATCAATCTGGAGCATTCAGGCATGAGTTAACACAATGCCAAGGAAGAAAGGCATCAGCAATGGAGATGCAACTGTTACTGCCAATCAATCTGGGAAGGTAATTAGGTCTTTTCTAAACAGTCTGAAGTCAATCATTAAATCTTAAGACAGTACATTTAATTTAAGACTAAACAAGTGTAGCTTGTTTGGAAAGGTTTTACAGGAGAAAGTCTGTTCTCTCCTTAAATACTAGCATGGCTTAGGTTTGCAATGTTGCATCTGAACAAATCCCAAGACTTCTGAAACAATGTTCATTGGACATTTGGGGTCAAAGTGTAGATATCTGGCCTTAATGCACTTGGAGAAAACCAAATGCAGCTTGTCACCACAAACACTTCATTCTAAATGTCAGCAGGTGGAGGGGTGATGATTTGGACTTGTTTTTTTTTATTTTAGCTACAGGACCTGGGCACCTTGCAGTCCCTGAGTCAACAATTAACTCATCTGTACACCAAAGTATTCTATAATCAAATGTGAGGCCATCTGTCCAATAGTTAAGACTTGGCTGAAATAATGTCATGCAACATGATCCCAAGCACAGCAACAAATCTAGAACAGAATGACCGAAAAGGAAAAGAATCGAGGTGTTGCAGCGGCCCAGAGAGCTGTGCATTAACACAAATCTCAATGTACTGAAGCAACTTTGTAAAGAAACGGAGGGCCTACATAGCCATGGAAGAGGCTGATAGTCATACAGAAAATGAAGTTATTTAAGTCATTGCTGCCCCAGTCAACCCCATTCCCATCACCCCTTCCTTGAGTCTGGTTTTGCCAGAGGCTTATCCTGTTAAAAGTGAGTTTTTCCTTCCCACTGTCGCCAGGTGCATGCTCAAAGGGGTGGTTGTCTGATTGATGGGGTTTTCTCTGTATTATTGTAATGTCTTTACCTTACAATATTAAGCACCCCAAGGCAGCTCTTGTTGTGATTTGCTGCTATATAAATAAAATTGAACTGAAAGGAAATTGAATTAAGTGGTTTTATGAGCTACCGACTGCTTCAGCATTTTGGCTTAGTTTTTGTTAAATCGATAACAGGCTAACATGTTATGTACTACTGTTCATGTTAAGTTCTATTTACCTCATTTTAAGACCTGGTAAAGACTAGATACACTTTTATTATATTCTGTTATCTATTTTTTATATATGAATGATGTGACAAGCTGAACCCACTAAACATTGAGAATGTGCTTTCCAGTGTAGCACAGAAAAAGAAAACAGAAAATTTCACGGTGTAAAATAAAACCAATACTTATGTACTCAGATTTTTTTTGTAAATTTTTTTTTGTAAAAGTGTAATTTCTTAAAACTGACCAACACAGTGGATAAACACTAAAGGCCAGAGGGGAAAAAAAACATGTATATTTGTTTTTAGGTGTCAAATGTCCCTTTAAAGATGCACTTATTACTGATCATAAAAATTCCAAAGATTCTGTGGAATCTGCCACGATGCATCATTATTAAGTTATACATAAACACGTGCTAGTGTGGCAAGAACAGTTTCAATGCTTTGTAATAACTTAATGACCCACTAATGCGTGATCCTTTGGTCATCGGGTCTCACACTGAACCCCATGTTGAACCAGATGCAAAAGTCAGTGAGCATTAAAAAGATCAACTGATTTATACAGCTCTGTAAGCACTGAAGACACTTAAATCACAATACTGATAGCAAATTCAAGACCAGCAAGCCCTAATGATGGCCTCTGCCCATTAGTATTTACTAGCAGTGGGAGGAATAAATGGATACAGGGAGTGCATAAACTGTGGGTAGTGTAGGAGGAGGGAAATAATGCAAGAGGAAGAGCTAATTGAAATATAAATGCATTAGTGGTAGAAGAATATTTGGAGAGGCGTAGGAAGTGAATAAACATATGCAAAAAAAAAAAAAAAAAAAAAACACCGGGGA
>VUQG01030729.1:0-17294 GCA_015106755.1 Etia nguti | reverse complement strand
GGAAGTCCAGTAACCATTTACACATGAGGAAACTGATGCCTAGGTCTGTGAGTTTCCTGATGAGTTGTGAGGGGAGGATTGTATTGAATGCGGTAGTCGTTGAGGCTTGATGGGTTGGAGTTTTTGGGTATCGGGACGATGGAGGTGGATTTGAAGCAGGCCGGTACCACAGCGGGGGCCAAGGACAGGTTGAATATGTCTGTCAGCACTCCTGCAAGCTCCCCAGAACACGCTCTGAGAACACGCCCGGGGATGCCATCAGGACCTGCAGCCTTGTGGACATTAATCCTGCTCAGCACCGCTCCTACATCGGTGGGGGAGAGAGTCATCGTGGCTGTCATGTTTGAATGTGTTAGGTAAAACAGGTTATGATACTATATGATAGTAGATGTTTTTCAGTTCAGTTCAATTCTATTTTATTTATATAGCACCATATCACAACAACATTTGGCTCAAGGCGCTTTATATTGTAAGGTAAAGATCCTACAATAATACAAAGAAAACAGAAAAAACCCAGCACTCATATGACCTACTGTGAGCAAGCGCTTTGGCAGCAGTAGGAAGGAAAAACTGGAAGAAGGACGAAACCTCCAGCAGAACCAGACTCAGGAAGGGGCGTCCATCTGCCACAGCTAGTTGGGGTTGAGGGACAAAGGCAGGACAAAGACTGTGGAAGAGAGCTAGAGATTAATAACAACTAATAATTAAATACAGAGAGGTGTATAAACACATAGTGAGTGAAAAAGGTGACTATTTATATACTCTAAATTTATCTCTATTTAACAATATGCCTTAGACACTTATGAGGGAATTCTTAGCCTGGGTTAAAATTGACCTGAGCCAGACTGTGAAGACATGAAATATGAACAGTATGTAATGGTTAAATGGTTAATGGTTACAGAGCAGTCTCTGTACTCAATGTCCTCCGCTCTTTGTCTGCAGCTTCCCACGGACTCACAGATGAACAGAAGGAGTTTCAAAAAGTGGCCTTTGACTTTGCAGCCAATGAAATGGCCCCACACATGGCGGAGTGGGACCAAAAGGTATGAGCTAGGAGGCTTAAAACACTGTTATAAATCAAATGTGAAAGCAACAGATGTAAGGGGTTTAAAACCAATGTTTGCTCATATAAAGGCCATCTTTTGTATCAGCCCAAAGTCCTGATGAGGTGAAAATAACAAGTATTAGGCAGTAAGTAACTAGTAACAGCATTAGGCAGAGCGTGCTAATGGTTAGATGTTTCTTCCCCACTCAGGAAATCTTTCCAGTGGAGACGATGCGTAAAGCGGCCCAGCTGGGTTTCGGTGGGATTTACGTTCAGCCAGATGTCGGAGGATCTGGCCTTTCTCGGCTGGACACGTCGATCATCTTTGAGGCTTTGTCCACAGGATGTGTGAGCACCACAGCCTACATCAGCATCCACAAGTATGAATAATAAGATTGTTTTGGTTGGGAGCATTTATAAAAGGTGCCATATTTACAGCAGGTGTCAGTTTGTCTGGATTATAAATACAGGAAGATGGGTACACTGTGGTCATAAAGGGATGAACATGGTCAGCAACAATACTCAACAATAATTGGTACTTCAGGAGTAGGACCAGAAGGTGTGAGCTAGGAGGCTTAAAAAACTGTTATTAATCAAATGTGAAAGCAACGGATGGATCCATGCTTTCATGCTGTTTATGTCAAATTCTGCTCATATTATCCAAACATTGAAGCAGAAATCAAGACTCAACAGACTGGGCAACATATCTCTATTGTCCAATTTTGCTGAGCTCGTGTGAATCCTAGCCTCAGTTTCCTGTACTTACCTGATAGGATTGCCACTCGGTGTGGTCTTCTGATGCTGTAGACCATCTGCTTCATGGCTGAGTGAACTGTACATTCAGAGATGCTCTTCTTCATATCTAGTATTCAGGGGTTATGAGTAACTGCTGCCTTCCTATCAGCTTAAAGCTGTCGGGCCATTCAATTCTGAGCTCTGACATCATCTCTCAGAGAACTGCTGCTCCTAGAGATGGATGTGCGGAAAAATCCCAGTAGATCAGCAGTTTCTGCAATATTTAGACCAGCACGTGTTGTACCAACACCATCATTAAATCACCTTTTTTCCTCATTCTGATGCTCAGTGTGAACATCACTGGGTCGCCTCCACTGTGTCTTCATGTCTAAATGCACTGAGTTGCTGCCATGTGACTGGCTGATCAGATATTTATGTTAACAAACAGGTGAACTGGTACACCTAGCAAAGTGGCCAGTGAGTGTATATTATGTATTTATTTGCATGTTATTCTCCACTGTGCTCCTTATCTTTGCAGCATGTGTGCCTGGATGATAGACAGCTACGGCAATAAAGAGCAGAGGGAAAAGTTTTGTCCTGATCTCTGTTCTATGGAAAAGTTTGCCTCCTACTGTCTCACTGAACCAGGTGAGTCTGCATGCGAAAAGACAGCAGAGTTCTTTGTGTAAAATTATTCACAGCTGTCTATGTGAGAAATTCCCTTCACATGTATGTTGTTCTTCCACACATGTGAGTACTTTAACTAAAGTTCAACCTGCAATCTTTGTTTTAGGCAGCGGCAGCGATGCGGCTTCTCTTCTGACCTCTGCACAGCGGAAAGGCAACCATTACATCTTGAATGGCTCAAAGGTAACTCAGAGTTGTCTGTACGCTCATGACGTTTAAGGTCTGTAGAAATGCAAGCTCCTCTAATTTCTTCGGGACTTTTTAGGCCTTCATCAGTGGAGGAGGAGACACAGACATCTACGTTGTCATGTGCAGAACGGGTGGTAAAGGACCTAAAGGTATCTCGTGTCTGGTGGTGGAGAAGGGAACCCCCGGCCTCAGTTTTGGCAAAAAAGAAAAAAAGGTATGACTTCACAGTTGCTCCCCTTAGGTGTTCAACCACTAGATGGCAGAATTGGGCCAATCAGCTGTTAAAAACAATCTGTCCTCCAGGTGGGCTGGAACTCTCAGCCGACCAGGGCAGTGATATTTGAGGACTGTGCGGTTCCAGTGGCAAACCGGCTCGGTGAGGAAGGACAGGGCTTCAACTTCGCCATGAAAGGCCTGAATGGAGGCAGGATTAATATTGGTGAGGAGAAAAACCCCACCCAAGTAGCCAAGCATCCAAAAACTGTGTGTCTATTATGCTTCCAATCCAATGTAAATCTATATTTTTTTTAAGGCTGGAAGTAACAGTATTAAATCAGCATCATAATTGGGCTTGAACGAGTTCGGGGCAACAGATTTGTGCTTAAATTACATGCAGTGTGCTGTTAAAGAAACCTTGAGTTGGTTAAGGCATGACGAATGGTTTCAGAAGATTTGGATTAACACACTCTTCTTTTTTGAATGAGCAGAGTTCAAAAGCAGTGAAGCATGCCCTTGGTTATGACCAGTAGCATTGGTTTGCTCAGTAATAACTCAGCTCAAACCATCAGTATTTGCAGCCACACTGTTTGGCATTGACATGAAGGCGTTTAAAACAAAGCCAAACAACTTACTCACCAGTTTTCCTCTAAAAACTCTGCCGCCAGCTTCCTGTTCTCTTGGGGCGGCGCATGCTTCTGTGGAGCTGGCGAGGGATCACCTGTTAGTGCGCAAGCAGTTTGGAGAAACGCTCTCAAACAACCAGGTAAGCAGGTTCCCCCTGTTTTCAGTTTATTTAGTGAAAACTAAGTGAAACAGAATACTAGTCCTGCCACTGTTATTCACCCCCCCATCTCTTCATATGGTAGTTTCTTCAGTTTAAACTGGCAGAAATGGCCACCAAGTTGGTTGCGTCTCGCCTTTTGATACGTGAAGCAGCGCAGGCGTTGCAGGAGGACCGCCCTGATGCTGTTGCCCTCTGCTCCATGGCCAAGCTCTTCGCCACGGACGAGTGCTTTAATGTGAGCAGTGCTAAGGAAGATTAACAGTATTTGGTTAAAAAGCATGAAATTAACTAAATTAAATGATCTTTTATGTTTTTGCCTGCTCGTCTTCAACAGATCTGCAACCAGGCTCTTCAGATGCACGGTGGGTATGGTTACCTTAAAGACTACGCAGTGCAGCAGTTTGTGCGGGACATCAGAGTCCACCAGATCCTAGAAGGTGAGTTTTTTTTCTCTCTTTAGCCTTTTTGTTTCTCTTTTGTGATATTTTAGTGTGGCTCCTTTGGTTTCGTGTAAGGCGACTGTGATGCTGTTTTTCACCAGCTGTTTCCTGCTTTTCCCTTAAAGGAACCAATGAAGTGATGAGGATGATCATTTCCCGAAATCTGCTGTCGGAGTCGTGATAAAGCTCGTCCTCTGGATTTAAACTGACCGTATTGTTATGGTCTTCATATCTGGTTTGTTACAGTATGACTGGTACTGCCCTGCACATTGTAGTTGTTCTTACAAAGGTGCTAAAAAATCCATTGAGAATTTGGGATAAACCAGTCAATTAGTTGGAAACGTTTTTAAAAAATAATGTTGGATCTTTTATTTCATTTTTAGCTACAGTATTGACTGTCTGAGTAAAAGCTGCACTGATTTTAAACAGCAGATACACAGATTCATGTGCAATAGAAATCCAATCAATGAAACACCAGTAGGACAAAGTTCACACTTATTCTAACATCAGGATTCATCTCATGATCTCGAATAGACTAAATTTTTATATCAGCACAGAGTAGAACTGATTATCACTAGTGATGTCTGAAAAGGTCTCATAATGCTGGTATGAATGAGTCTTTTTTAGCTTTTTATCATTTTCTCTTTGGTCTTTGGTCTGGCTAAACCTCCAGTTGCAGTAAGAAAAACATCATATATATAAAAATAATGCATTTTATTTCTATTTTTTATCCATAATTTTTGGCCTGTGTGGTTTTTAAATTATGCAAAGAGATTTCGTTTGTGTATTAAAAGTAGTTCACCAACTTTTGTTTTAACAACAACAGTCCAGGAGCCCTGGTGTCTCTAAAGTGGCCTTTCACATCCTGATTATTTTCATGGTTACTACATTTTCACCGTATTTCACCCTGTTTTGTGCTTTATAGTCTTCAGAATTATGTGGTTGGTGTGTGGAAGGTTATATAATGAAATGTTACACTCCAAATAAAATGATCAAACTTTCTTAAAAATACTTGAGTACCCTGAATTACACTTTTTTGGGGGGTCAGTCTTCATTCAGTTCTTGTAACGTGTGAAGTACAAAAAGAAAGTGGTAAGTGTTGTTGTCATTTGTTAGCCGTATTGAACAAATATCTTCTTTCAGCTTCTCCTTTTAGGAGTCGCCACAGTGGTTCATACACCTCCATCCTACCCTGTTCCCATCATGCTCCTCTGTCACACATGCACCCCCTGCATGTCCTCCCTCACTACATTCATAAATCTTCTCTGTGATCTTCCTCTGGATTTTAGCTTCGTCTTCAACACGCTTTGTACATTTCCCCCTTGCCTCTCTAACTTTGTCTCCAGTTCGCTCAACCTGAGCTTTTCCTCTGATAAACTAATTTCTAATCCTGGTCATTCCCAATGAAAATCTTAACATCTTGAACTCTTCCACCTCCAGTTTTGACATCATATCCAAACCAAAAATCAGAGCAACTCTCACTACCTTCTTATCAACCTTCCATTTCACTCTTGCTGCTATCCTTGTCAAAATCACACGTTTTAAACCCCTTCCAACTTCACTACACCAGCATACGTCACATCGTGTCATCTGTTAATCTATTGGACACAACCTTGAGTCATTGTAACTCCACCCTTTTGGCCTAGTAGGTCTTTCACCTCCTTACTACCAGACTGAGAACCTTTAAGTTAAGAAGACTGCTTAAATTCTTAACTGATTACCATAAAGTGTAAAGGATTGTTTCCTCACTTGAATGTATGTTTTGTGTTACACTGGACCCCTGCATTGTTAACTTTAAAGAAATGGAAACACTAAGATGGTGGCGGCTTTACTGTGGCGCGATTTGGTACTTAATTGTACTTCTTTGTTCTTATTTGGATGTATAGAAAAAAAATCACACATCAATCCATCCACCCACCCTCCATCTATTGACCCTAAACCCTTTAGAGCGGGCTTCTGGATCCCATGTTTGAATGTGCACACCACATCAGATGTAATGTAAGTTAGCACAACCAACTTCAGTGTAGTTTTTTCAATCCTTCTGTCACAAATCACCCTTGACACTCGTCTCCAACTGCTCCACCCTGCCGGCACTCCGTCTGTTGCTTTGAAGGGTTTACCCCAGGTATTTAAACTCATCCACCAGCGACAGAGAGATGACAGAGGAAAAAGTAATAGTTCATAAAATCTCAGCATCCCTGTCCCTAAAGTGGTCTTTCAGACCTTATTTATTTTCATGATTATTGCACTTTTATCCTTTTTTTGCTTTGTATTTTGTAGAATTACAGAAATATGTCGGAGGTGCTGTGAAGGTTATATAATGAAATGTTACACTCCAAATAAAGCTTTCTTAAAATGGACTTCATTTGCAGTTTAGCACCTTCAGGTTATTGTTTGCATTAAATATGGAACTGATCAATATTTAGTCAAATACTGCAGAACATTTTATTGAAAAACAAAATTCCATCAACAGTCAGAACTGCATTAAAAGTGCTACATGTAGCATTTCAACATCAGAACATCATTGCAATGTTATCTCCAGAGTTCAGTGTAATTGAAAACATGAAAACAAACAAGCAGAAAACATTGGTCCGATATCGAGGATGGGCGCTTTCTTGAGCGGTCTCCACTAATGGCTCTGCCATACGTTTGCAGTAATCTTTTAATACCCAACACTTTTAAACAAAATACTCAGAAACCATCGCCTTTATAATCACTACTTTGGTTACATTCCAGCTACCATAACAGGCAAAATCATCAAGTTTTGAGTCCTTATCGTCTTCAAGCCACACTGAAACTGTTTCCTGATGTGAACATGAATGTGGGCCAGAAATGTGAAACACTAGAAACTATTTTCAGTGTCTGAATTGTGAGTTTTTGCTCTGAACGAGTGCAGTTAGCCTGAGAAAAGTGATCCTTACACATCCAGGTAAAATAACATAAAAATGAAATTAGAAAAATCTCTTTACAATGAAGTTGTAGAAATCATAGAAATGTAGCCAAAACATTGCACAACAATCGCGAGACGGAGTAAACCGTTCTGCTTGCTATGGTTTACATTATCAGTGTATGCTGCTACGTAAAATCAACACTTCTTTTCTTTCTAAGCATGGAAATAAAAATATATTTCTCTTTAATGAGCCTGAATGCAGCATTTAAAAGAAAAGTGAAATGAAGAACGCTGCAGTGGTTCGTCAACAAACCAAAGGAAGAGTTTGTTCCGATGAAGCACGTGTGTTTTCTTCTCTCTCAACCTATCAGGCCTTCACCGAGAAAGGGCGTTGCACTGCGAGGGATTCGCACTCTGTCCTTTGCTTCTCACGCCGTTACACCAGTGATCCAGCCTGGCTTTGAGCAGGCACCATGACAGCAACAGCTCCCATGCGTGTCAGAGTGGAGGAACTAACCTGTGGGGACACAGTGAGTGAAGGTGCCGTCTGAGGCTGCGCCCCCTCAGTTCTTTTGGCGTTGGCGACCGCAGGGCTCCTGAGAACCTGCGAAGGAGCCCCGTTTGCACTCGGAGGCCGCCTGTGTTTACGCGACGGCGTGCCTCCAATGTTGTAGCCAGGAAGACCTTGTAAGGTATTGGCTTCTCCAGGGCGCAGCTGGTAGGCATTGATCACTGAGCTCGCGTCTGACGCTGATATCGGGGAGTACGGATAGTGGAAGTTGGGCTGATGGGGGTCTCGTGGTTGAGGGCTGGTGGCTATGGAGGATAAGGTGCCATTCTTGGACATAACATCTGAGCCTGTGTTGCTCTTTGCCCATGACACTCGCTTTGGTGCCTGAGCGTCCTCCCTGTGGTAAATAGCAAGGAAAGAGGGTGAAAGAAAAATCATTAAAAAGGAGACAGAAAACAAAACAGAAGTGAAATGCTTCAAGTAAAATGATAACACACACTGCAGCTGCAACACCGTCAACAAAACACATTGAGTGGCAGTATTTTATACTCACATGATCTCCTAACAATGAAGCGCTTGTAAACTACAGATTTTAAGAGTGTTTAGTGTAACTGATACTTTACTTATGCAGTGTCAGTTACAAAGGTTAAATGTTAAAAAATGCACAAAAAGCTAGGATAGCATAAAAATACAGATAAAAGTAAAAACATTAACAGGAAATCATAAAACAGACAAGAAAGGACTCATTAAGAGATCATTATATATCTCATTATATATCTTTATGAGACCACATACTTGCTGAATCACTGCTTTGCATTACTGTGAATGGACAAAAGTCTTAGAAGCAGAAGGCTTGTTAGCGTTTTAGAAAGTTTGTGGGTACATTACACTGTGAGGTGGAGGGCACGCTTTATGGCGCTTACCATATCTTAGTGCAGGGGTTCTGTTTGGATGATGTGTGACACTGCACACTTCAGACTGAGCAAAAGCCAGTTTAAAATAAGCCAGACTCAAAATAATAAGAAAAACCAGGAACTACCCTCTTCGATTTCAACTGGCCTCTTGAGGATGAATAGGATGACTTCACTTGGTGTTTTGAAACTGGACAAGGGAAACTGGATGCTTATTGGCCAATGACTTGTTGATCACAAGTGATTAACCAATGAGCACATCCAGGATAATCCTCCTTTTAGATTACATGGAATGAGCAAAATTTACAAAACTGAGATAATTTTACTATTCAACATGTCCTGAAACGAGGGAATAACATATTAAACTCATCAGGAATTTGTTTAATGATGTTTTTATTACAGGATGTTCACATCAGCCTGTTTTTATTACAGTATAATGAGCCCCTTATGGCGTCACTGTGATGTCGTAGAGGCATAAAAATAAAAAGCATGTTGTGCAATGCTCTCTACGTCCTTTCATACGATTATCATTTCTTATACTTCTTAAAATGTCTTGAAATTTTTTAAGGTCAACTTTGACCTTGGGCACTAACAGTGAAAGTCAAGGTCAAATGCTTAGCCAACCTAGGTACTCATGTCCCCCCAAGGCCCATGATGTTGTTTTGAGGTTTGAACACAATAAGTAAAAAAGAATAAACCTGATATCAAGTACACACATCAACAGTACTTGAGATAATGTACTTTTGTAAATACTACAGTACAAATGCATAGTTTGCGTGCAGATTATTAGGCACATTGATACAATCTAAAGCAATTCAACATATCGAATGAAACATAACTACATATCTGCATAGAGGATTTAATATGACAAAATGCCCACTTGACAGACAGTGAAACTCACTTGATTTCATTGGCTATCTCCTCCTCTGTGTCCCCTCTCCTCCTCAGTATGAATATGAGAAACAGCACCATGGCCACCAGTCCCACCACTGACCCCAGAGTAGCTGCTGCAATCACACCTGCGTTGGAAGCTGAGAAATGTAACAAAGATGTAGTGGTGATTTCTCAAACAAACTTTTAAATACTCTGGGGTGAAGTAGAATAAAAGCAGAGTTCATGCTGTGTACATACAGGTGAAAACCTCCAGGTTAATGGAGCAGCTGTCGGAGCCGGCGGTGTTGCTGGCTCGACAGATGTACTTCCCTGACATGCTTTTAGTGAGGTTGCTCAGCCTGAGGGTACCGTGTCTCTCATCTGAAAAAAACAACTGCAGTTATACACTCTTCACAATCAGATATTCATGTGATCTGTGCCAGGAAAAAAAACGTCAAGGGAACTATACACATGAACTTACTACAGTACAAAGTCACAGAGACTTACTATATATACACAATTACAACAGATAATAACTGGATTTATATTTATTAAATATAAAAAGTTTGTTCGTTTGCAGCTTAGTTTTCTCTTTTAAACTTAAACATGGGATTCTTTCTATCAGTATCACAAGTATTATGTTAGTATGACTTTATTTATTTTTGTTGTTTTTTAATATCATGCTAAGACTAATGTATTCAACATATCATAGCAGTGTTAATACAGAATATAAGCCATTATTGGCTTGTTTCCATTACTTAGTGGAGGAAAAGAAATGTTACATTGGTGCCATCTAACAACACTAGTCTGTTGATGCTGGACATGAGTTTCTGTTTTCATATTTTCTCACACATGCAGTGAGAGCATGTGCATCAGTCTCACAATCTGTTCCTCTTAGCACATCTGATCTTAAAATACTATGTTGCAGACATAGGCTGTGGAAAAATAAACAAGCTTCACGCAGGACTTATCACAGCAAATGCTCTGAAATCCAATCTGAGACGTCATATCGCAGCATGCCTTCATATGATCTGATTTTGTTTCATGGCGGCGACTGACAGTATGTGTGTTTGTTTTTTACTGGAAACCCTCCCCTGAAAAAGTGAGTGTGAACGCCAGCACCGAGTCTGTCACAAAGGGCAAGAGAAGTAGTGTAACCCAAAGGCTCTTCCAAATCGATTTAGTGGGAAGGTGCGAGCAAAAATCTTTAAGAATAATTATTCCCAAACTGCTCTAATCCCAAAGTTCTGGTTGGGTGAAGGCTGGACTGAGCTTTGTTTTGTCTCTCCTGTTTCACTTCCACAAGGAGGACTAAGATAGGCAGATGTACTCATTTCTAAACCTGTTGTATTTTCACTAAATACAGAAGAAGAAGAAGAAGAAGAAGCTGCTGACCTATATCATGCACCCTTTAGGTCTGAACCCCCCGCCCCCCCATTGAAATCGAAAGTAGAAATAAATTATACCTATACTTATTAAGCTTAAGACCAGCGTGTTAACATTACATATGGGAAATCAAAATAAACCCAAGAAAAACAGTTGTGGATAAGGGTGATATGCACCTGTCCTGCTGTGATTATTTAATCCCTGGGCCTGAAAACCAGCTGTGAAGGGCCCAACCTAATTGTGACAGATTAGCCGCGTATCAGCTGACTCGTTTGGAGCTTGGAACGATTTCAAGCCTGCACAGTGATCACAGATCCCCGTGGCAGCAGAGCTGCAGGGATCTGATGTTACAGTAAGTGCGACTTCATGTCAAGATGGGTACATTACTCATGTTATGCTGCCATCACTGCAAGGTCAATGAGCAGCATTTGTCAAAGCCTTGACACATGACATGCGACTCACGGAAATTGGCAGACTTTGCAGCTAATGGTATAGTCAGCTACCTCACATGGCATATGTGACCATCCAATGCAGGATTAGTTTTCACAGCAATGTAAACAAACACGTTCAGTTTGGATGTCAGTAAAGGGTATTAACATTAATTCTGTCCTAAAAGGCTAAACAGCGATAAGCTGATAACATTTCGAGTAAGTAAGAAGTACAACTAAAACAGAAACATAAAAGACACCTTTCCCTGTTTATTCACTCATATATCTATTAATATCATGCCTATGTTTATATGATATCCTTAGTATGAGGAGTGTCTCAAGAGCTTTTGGGCTGCAGTAACAATATTCAAACAGATACAGTATATAGGGCAAAAAAATATTTTTTTACAATAACATAATTTATTCCGACATGTTTGTACTTAGCTTAATAATTAAAACTATTACCAGCAGAAACCATTAATTACTGGTATTGTAGCCTACTAATTTGACATTTTGCTATTAATAAACATTTATTTATCTCACACTAAACTGCAAACTGTATATCATGGTTTTACAGAGTTTACATATCAAGTTAATGAGTTTAAACAGTTGAACAATTCCTTTGAGTTTTACAGTTACTCTGTTTAAAACTAGCTGTTGAACAAATCTCCCAGCGCATGAAGCTAAAGCTAATTAGCTACTAGCTAGCTATCAAATATTAACTATTTTTAAATCTATAAGATTTTGTTCAATATATGGTTTAAACATTGCTTGTTGTTTTTTAAGTTTAAACTTTAAGATTTAATGTTTGATATTTAGGTCCTCTTGGCTTAATTCAGTTATTCTGTGTGCTAACTGGCTAACCATGAAAGCTAAAAAGTGACTGAAAGTGGTATTGATATTTTTATCCATATCAGCAAGAAAAACTTATTCACATTTTTCACATGTGAAATATTCATATTTAAGTAATTCAATATGAAAGCATATCAAATTAACATTTACACAATTTAGGGTTATTATTGACTATATTAATATTTATTTATTAACCCACATCATAGCTTAACTACACAACAATAAATTAACATAACCTCATAGCACACAGTTAAAAAAACTGCAATGGGATGACAGCTAAATCTAACACAACATACTGTAAAGATTTAAAGGACAAAGTCAACCCTTCCGCTTAATATTAATTAGGCTTGTAAGTTTATAAATCCTTGTCATGAGGGGTTAAAGTGGGATTTGGCAGGTGGGGAACACCAAGATCAGGTCTTAGTTTTAAGAATCATTTAGAAAAAGAGCACATAATACTTTGTTTTGTGAGCTCCAGTAGGTTTTTCTTTGTGTACAACCTGTGATCTGCTGACCTGAGTTTCTACTCTGATATTCATTGCTCTCTCTGATGATGCAACCAACTGAATTCAACAAGATCTAAGCAGATATTACACAAGCTATATGGCCGATTTCCAACCCCCTAGATACAATACAGCTAGTATAAAAGGTTTATACCTTGATGTCTGCTACCCTTGATGTAACCTGGTAACATTACCCTAGCTGTAACCAGTCAAGCGCACTGCATTACTGTAAACTAACCAGCGTACCCTGCACTAACCTGAACAATATTTTCTTAAATTTTAAATGACTTAAATTTGTTTTGCAAGACATTTCACAAAACCATAATTCAGCAACACATCATCTATAGATCCAAAATTTTATTTAAGCACTCTAAAATGAATCAGAACATTACACGTAAACTTTTAACTTACTAGTCCATAAAAATGTCACATGCTAAGCAATGATTACTTTTGAAAGTCACCTTTCATCTTCGTTTCCTTTCTTCCCTTTCTTTCTCTATCAGTGTCACCCATTAACATTTTTTCTTTCCCTGGGAAATACAATAACTGCCCACTTTTTGATAAACTGCACAGAAACAGTTGTGTGTGTTTGGTGACATTTGTTAAGTTGCATTTGAAACTACCTGCCATTTAAAAAAATGTTACTCTTTTTATGCTCACTTCGGTAGCTAGCTAGTTGCTAGGTAGCACAACTTCAAATTTATTTCTGCACCATGAACGCATCACTGCAACAAGAAAAAAGGGATGTGTTAAAAGTGTAAGTGGGCCTTGGGATGTCAGTTTTTTTCTTGTTACTGAGTAAGTACCTCTAAACTGCCCCTGGCAGCCACCGCAGCCTGCAGCACATGAAGAATGAACTCATTCAATAGTGATTTACAGTGGTGCCCCATTCCCGATTTCCTCTTTTTTTGTTTGTCACACTTAAATGTTTCAGATCATCAAACAAATGTAAATATTAGACAAAGATAACACAAATAAACACAAAATCTCATTTTTAAATGAAAGTCTTTCTTATTAAGTGAAAAAAAAATGACCCTGTGTGAAAAAGTAATTGGCCCTTAAACCTAATAACTGGTTGGGCCACCCTTAGCAGCAACAACTGCAATCAAGTGTTTGCAATAACTGGCAATGAATTTACAGCACTGTGGAGGAATTCTGGCCCAATCATCTTTGCAGAATTGTTGTAATTCAGCCACATTGGAGGGTTTTCGAGCATGAACCACTTTTTTAAGGTCATGCCACAGCATCTCAATCGAATTCTAGGCCACTCCAAAGTCTTCATTTTGTTTTTCTTAAGCCATTCAAAGGTGGACTTGCTGGTGTTTTTTGGATCATTGTCCTGCTGCAAAACCCAAGTGTGCTTGAGATCAGGAACAGATGGACCGACATTCTCCTTTACTGCTTTTTTTCTGAAGTGCTGTGTTACTTTTAATGTAATGGGACACGCATGTCCCAAAAAGTTCAACTTTTGTCTCATCAGTCCACAGAGCATCTTCAAAAGTCTTGGGGATCATCAAGATGTTTTCTCCCAAAACTGAGACGAGCCTTTATTTTCTTTTTGCTGAGCAGTGGTTTTCATCTTGGAACCTGGCCTTGTAGGTCATTTTTGCCCAGTCTCTTTCTTATTGTGGAGTCATGAACACTGACCTTAACTCAGCCAAGTGAGGCCTGCAGTTCTTTGGATGTTGTTCTGGGGTCTTTTTAAGCTCTTGGATGAGTCGTCCTTGTGCTCTTTGGGTACTGTTCCATGTTTTCGCCATTTGTAGATAGTAGCTCTCACTGTGGTACCACAAGGCTTTATAAACTTTACCAGACTAAGAGATCTCAATTACTTTATTTCTTATTTTTTCACACAGGGCAATGTAGGTTTGGATTTTTTTTTCACCTAAATAATAAACACCTTCATTTAGAAACTGCATTTTGTGTTTACTTGCGTTATATTTGTCTAATACTTACATTTGTTTGATGATCTGAAACATTTAAGTGTGACAAACACACCAAAAAACAGGAAATCTGGAAAGGGGCAAACATTTTTTCAACACTGTACAATAACCTGTCTGTTAGATTTAATTGCTCATTAACTGAAGGTGCAGGAATGCTGTTCCAGATTGTTCCGGCCCACTTTAACCCCTGCTTGTCATGGAAATAGTCAGGAAAGACTACAACATAAAACATAAAACATTGGTTACAATAAAGTCAACTGAGTGGTTTTATAATTAATGTTTATGGAGTTTGACTCTAGTCTTTTAAAAAAAATAATTTCTGAAAATACTATTATAAGCATTATTACAAATGGGGTTGATTTTTCTTTTCCTTTAAAGCTTTCTTAGAGCTTAAGGAGTGCCATGTTGACTCTACAAACACAATTATTGTTGCAGGTAGAGAAAGAGTATGGGGAATAACTGAAAAATGTATGAATGAAAGCCCTTACCCATGAACCCAAGGACAAGCATGGTCTGGGGGCAGGCTCTCCACTCTTTCAATTTTTTTTCCCCAAAAAGATGAAAAAGAGAGTGAGCTTAAATGAAAGGTAGAGAAGGAATGGTACAAATTGAAGGGAGGGGTAGCAAGATGTGCTGCACTCTCTGTCCCAAATCCAACTTATGCTTCTTAGAGGGGCTGATCAAGTAATGACATGGGGCTTGTTAGATTAGGCACCTAGGCCAACAGGAAATGAGAAGTGCGGCGAGAGGATCAGCAGGGAGAGAGGAAAAAACAGAGAGGGAGAGAGAGAGAGAGACTGCTTAAAGGGAATAAGCAGTGATGAGCAGAGTGAAGTTCAAGTGTCACAGAGTTAGCATATATCAGTGTGCATAAAAAGATGAGCACAGGGTTGGAGTTCGAGTGTTGAAAGCATGTGAGAGGATGCACAATCAGAGGGAGTAGTTTTCATGTTATGAGTTTGAGGACTTAAAGAGATGAAGGCCAGAGATCAGAACAGTTAAGTCAATACTCAATCAATCAGCCAAAGTCCTACTGCTCAGAAACAGATGGCATCTTTTTTTTCTTTCTTTCTTTCTTTTTTTCTGGCGACAGACGTGAAAAATAATACAGAAATTCCTGTTTTCTCTCTTGCGCTTGGGCAGCACGTTGAAAGGAGGATGCTGTGTGTCTCATTCAGTAAAGAGGATTTCACCTTGTGTGTCATGCCATGATCGAGGATCTTCCTCTGAAGTCCATTTGAAACATTTACAGCTGCAGTCAAAATGATTTAACCCCTTTATCCTGCTGGTGTAAAGAATGAAACTCAAGGAAAATATTCGTTTTGGGTTTTAATGTTTTTAATTCTTTTTAGCTGGAAGTTTATTCACTATGCTTTAGTGAACAAAGACACACTGACATTTGGTTATTTTTCAGAACATAAAGCTTATTAAAAGTACTGAAGATAAAAAAAACATCTTCACATAATTAAACTTCAGCGGTGTCAATCTGTTCAGTTGGGAATCATGAATCACTATGAATCCATTTCACCTGCTGTGGTGCAGATGAAAGTGTCCAGGTGTACCGGAGAGGATCATAGAAGTGGAATGGTTTTGCGTGTGGTAGCCACAGACCATTACTCTCTCTTTATACACTCTGAATGATTTTTCTGCAGTTTTGCTTTTTCTTAGTCATCTTTCTACTACTTTTTGCATGAGACAGTATCTGCAGTCCATTCGGGATGCACAAGTAGTCCAGCTCGTCCAGGAGAGCACATCCACATCCATATGTACCATTGCAAGAAGCTTTGCTGTGTCTCCCAGAACAGCCTCAAGAGTGTGGAGGAGATACTGGGAAATGGATCATTACAAGGAGGAGAGATGCATTATTGGTATCTGCTCCTTGGTACCAGGAGGAACAGGAGGTGATAGATGATAGGGATTGGCATCCTTTAGTGCAGCATGTGTTCACAGATTGACATCATGCAGCCGAACACTAGAACTGGCCGGTCGATCACTGGTGCCCCATTCATTTCACAGATGATGTTGCAGGCATTATAATATTCGCCACAGCATCTTCCGACTCTTTCACACCTTCCACATCTGCTCAGTGTGAACCTATTGTCATCTGCTGAGAGAACAGTCCTACCAGTTCTGCTGTTTTTGGCAGATGTCAGTCATGCTGCACAGAGCACAGGTCCTTCTAAAGAACATTTGGCACTAATGCCGCCCTCTTGCAGTCTGATTCTCACAGTTTGGTCAGAAACATGGACATAAGCGGCCCACTGGAGGTCATTCTGTAGGGCTCTGTCAGTGGTCCTCCTGTTCCTCCTCGGACAAAGGAGCATATACTGTATATACCTGCTGGTTGATGCACTTCTATGGCTCTGTCCATGTCCTCCTGTAATGATTGATAGACTGTCATGAGAGATCCAGATAACTCTGTTGGCCAGTAGTGACGAGGGCACTAACACAAAACAAAACTAGAGCAAAATCTATCAGGAGGGATAAGGAGAGAGCAACAATCTGTGGCCACGACAAGTAAAACCCTCTTTTATTTACACTAAATGTATTCACAATGGTCTATCATTCCTAACTGGACAGACTTACAGTGGCTTGCAAAAGTATTCGGCCCTCTTGAACTTTTCCACATTTTGTCACATTACAGCCACAAACATGAATCAGTTTTATTGGAATTCCACGTGAAAGACCAATACAAAGTGGTGTACACTTGAGAAGTGGAACGAAAATCATACATGATTCCAAACATTTTTTACAAATAAATAACTGCAAAGTGGGGTGTGCGTAATTATTCAGCCCCCTTTGGTCTGAGTGCAGTCAGTTGCCCATAGACATTGCCTGATGAGTACTAAATAGACTAAATAGAGTGCACCTGTGTGTAATCTAATTTCAGTACAAATA
>VUQG01030719.1:0-13472 GCA_015106755.1 Etia nguti | reverse complement strand
CATGCCTTACCTCCACCCTGATTGGAGGATAACTGCACTGCCAACACTCACTTTATTTATAAACCATATTTCTATTTATACTTCAATGAAACCAACATTCCTACCTCTTTAAACTGTATTTATTATAGTTCCAACAGCACCCCCCCACTCAATGTGCAATATCACTGATCACATTGTACCTCTCAATGCACCTGCTAGTTAGATGGCATGTATGTTTGTGTATATAGATGTAAGCATGCATGTGGAAACGTGTGTGTGTCTATGTATGGAAGCATATATGTATATATACATATATGTATGTATGTGCGTGTATGTTTGCAGGTGTATGTATAACTTGTACATAATCTTTCTTGTGTAAATGTAAATTTGTCTGTTATTGTGTAAATACTTACGCTATTGTGTACTTCACACACATGGAGAGATGCCAAACTGCCTTTCATTGTTCTTGTAACAGTGACAATAAAGAGATATTCTATTCTATTCTATTCTATTCTAATGCAGCCTTCAGTAATAGTAATAAATCACAAATCATCGAAGATACTGAAGCAGCACATAACCCAGGTAGCTGCTACAACTAAAACAAGCTAGCTGCAGCAGGCTAACGTTAGCTTTTAAGAAAAGAACTTACTTCCAGATGTTTCTTTAGGTTGGAGGTGGAGTCTTTTGATGCTGAGAGCAGCTTGGTTGCTTACAAACAGAGTTTGCGTTGCACGCTCAGATTTCATCTTCTTTAAATGTGAAGTGTTGTCAGAATTTCCAAGTAAGAAATGCACTCCTGCGCGTGCACTGCTGGCTCTGGGTCCATTGTGTAACTGACCCACCAACATTAACAGGACGCTTACATTAGAGCCTCTTATTGTGTGTTTTTTTGGGTTTCCGGCAATGTGTGGAATTACCAAATTTAGAGAGGTGTCCGTTAACAGGAAAATACCGCCGTGTAAGCCATTTATTTCAACAAAGGAACTGTATTCTAATTATCACCTATTTAAACGGTAACTGTAACGGAATATAGTTACTCATCTTTTGTATTTTAAATATTTTATTTTTAAGTAACGCCGGCCAACACTGGCTGTACTGCAGGGCTCTGATATAAAACACTAAACTACTGCAACATTAACACAAATGCAGAGAATTATCTGATGTTTCAGTGTAGACGTGTGAATATCAGCTTCAGCAACGCTGAGATAGATACACGTGATTCATTCGTCTCTCTGTTCACAGCAGAAAGAAGAAAATATCGTTTCAAGAAATATTTCATACCAAATTATCATCAACTCAAAATGAACAAATCATCAAAAGTTCACTGAATTTAATTTTTTATGACTTTTTCATTCAAATCTAGTCTTAAGCCTGTGTGAGGGCTGATCATTCAGTGTGTGTGTGTGTGTGTGTGTGTGTGTGTGTGTGTGTCTCGGCCGGTGAGAGTGGGATGCGGTCCTGCGTGTCCTTCACTCAGACTTTCCCACATCATCACTTGGACCATAAAAGGACACAGAGCCGCTCCCGCTCCGCAGCTCAGCCCGAGGAGGAGCTCTGCGGGCCGGCGGGAGTCAGTCACACCGCCCGGAGAACCGAGCCGAGCCGAGCCTCCACCTGAGGGGATTTAACAGCAACGTGGAAACTTTTTTAAATCGGATTTGAGGAAGGATCCTCCGCGGGTCTGCGCCACGTTTAGCCATGAGTCTGTGGACCAACGGCTCCTTCGTGGATCTGTTCCCCGGGACAAAGACCCCTCCGCCGGACTCCAACTCCTCCAACCGCACCGTCGGGCCCCCTGGAGGCGCCCCGCTGGACCTGAGCCGGGCGGTGCCGGTGGGCATGGTGCTGGCCTCCTTCATCATGTTCGCCATCGTCGGGAACATCCTCGTCATCCTGTCCGTGGTCTGCAACCGACACCTGCGGATCCCCACCAACTACTTCATCATCAACCTGGCCATCGCCGATCTGCTGCTGGGCACCACCGTGCTGCCCGTGTCCGCCACCCTGGAGGTTATTTTCAATCACTTATCGATCACTTATCGACGGGTTTCTGTTTTCACATCAGCGAAGTTCAAACCGAGAGGAAGAGGAGCAGAGGGGAGATTCTTTCACTGCATTTATCAGGAAAACGTGAAATATTCCCAGAGTGTGTTCGGAGTCAGGTTCCTGCAAAGCACACAGAGATTTATGAGGATTTATCAGAAAAATGAATCCAAAAATACCAAAAATCATAAAAATCAGAGTCTGAGTTGAAAATAAGGAAAGGAAACAAAAGGACAGAATGAAGGTGACGATTTAAGGAAGGAAGGAAGGAAGGAGATCTAGAAATGGAAAAAAAGCTCTCATCCAGTGGGCTCAGATATATAATATATATTTATTTATATATATTATATATCTGTATTGATTAGATGGATAAAAGCCTGTAAAGAAAGGATGGCTGCCTCACCAGATAAAAGACTAAGCGTGGAGCAGTTTTCATGGTGTTTGCAGTAATCTGAGTTTTTCTCTGTTATTTTTAACATGTGTTGATTCTGTCTGAATGACCTAAACATGAAACATGCAAACGTGCACTCTGACTGGGGCTGGGATTTGTTTGACGCGAAATATTAATTAATTGATCCAAACCCTGACCGAGCCTTCGACCTGTGAACGATCAGAGGTGAAGCAGAGCGATGATGCTCCGCGGCTCGGACGTGGAACATGGACGCTTGTGTGAGCGCACTCGAAATAAACTGGCTCAATCAGAGCGTTGCATGAGGCAGAGACGATAAGAAAGAGAGACGTCCTGATCCTAATCTATGGGAGAATTCAGAGATGCTGGAAGAACGACGTTCCCAGGGAAAAGAGCAATGTTGGAGCAAAGTCAGAAAACTCTTCAAGAGGTTTTAGTTTAAAATCAGATTTAACTTGTGATTGAGTACATGCAGAGTTTACACTGCAGGTTTTAGGTGATACTAAAACATAACAGCTCCAATAAATGTGCAGGTTTGTTGGAAACTGTCTTTGATCTTTGATGAACTCCAAGGGTTTCTGACCTCTGGATTGGGTTAAATTTAATTTGCATTGATTTATTAGGAAGTTTGTGGCTAAAGAAGACGCAGCCTTGTTCTGCAGGTCAGTGCTGGAGGCCTCACTGATGCTCGAGTTTGAATCGTCGCCTCTTTAGTTTCAGTTTTATTCCAGTGAACTTTGCTGTTGTACTGAACAGTTTACTGGTCATATTTTCTTAAAGTGGCCGTTTCTCACGGCTCACTGAGCTCTGCTGGTCTCCTCCATATGCTGCCCCCTGCTGGTGGCTTCTAGCACTGCATGATGATAGCAAAAGCGTCCGTGTTACTGAAGAGAAGAAAGCATGTGCACTTATCATAGTACTGGGGACAGCGTCCAGACATGCTGACCATACACAGGGATTTAAGCCAAGATGCAGGTTATCACTATAACCTCTGACCTCTGAGTTTGGCTGTAAAACGCTGATTTAAAGGTAATCACATCGTTTAAACTCTGACCTGAAGTGGACTTCCTGTCTGCAGGTTTTGGATTACTGGGTGTTTGGTCGGATCTTCTGCGACATCTGGGCGGCGGTGGACGTCCTGTGCTGCACGGCGTCCATCATGTCCCTCTGCGTCATCTCCATTGACCGCTACATCGGCGTTCGCTACCCGCTGCAGTACCCGACCATCGTCACAGAGCGGCGGGCGCTGCTCGCCATGCTGGGCGTCTGGATCCTCGCCATCATCATCTCCATTGGCCCGCTCCTCGGCTGGAAGCAGCCGCCATCACAGGTATGGCAAATTACCCAGGATGCACCACAGACATGAACCCACAGACTGAAAGCATGTCTTAAAAATGTGCTCCTTCTTAAGTCCAGCAGGGGGCGACTCACGTGATGTAGAAGAAAATGAGCAGCTTTTATTTTCCCAGTTTTATTAATGAGAAACATTAAAAACAACAAAGCTGAACGACGAGGGTCACATGATCACGTTTCAGTATTTATTTATTTAATTAATTAATTTTTCTCAGTATTTATATGCAAAATATACATCATTCTGTCAAAGTAGCAGCAGAGCCGTCAGAATCAGTTCATATTTAACTGATTTAAAATCACTCAAAAGCATAATGTGTTCATCATGTTTCATCTAAAAACATGAAGCATGTTTAGCGTAGCTTTACTCTGTTCAGTCAGCGACATAAGTCCAGGTTATGAAACTGAGTCCAGGCAGCAGAGTTCATGAATCATCAAATACTTCAGAGAAATGAAGTAACGCAGAGTCGGAACAAGTTCTCAATATAAATCATTTTGTTTCACTGAGATTCATTTATCGAGAAACATGTTTGACTGGCAGCAGCTAACAGAAGCTAACAGCAGCTAACAGCATCCAGCGTGACTGCTATAGCTAGCTCTTCCCCTGTAACGCTCATTTCCCACATTTCTTTTCTTTAATGCTAAACTGTGTTGGCACATTGTGCACATGTCCACAAACTACAGACTCCATTAAAGCTCATCATCTACTCTCGTCTCAAACCGTTTTCAGCTGCGAGTGTCACGAGCTCAGCAGAAAGCGAGTCTGAGGGTGTTTGGCGTCGTCATAGATCTGTGAACACGTGGCTGTGTTCATTATGGCCTCTGTTCTGTGGATGGGTGAGCTTAAGGGTTGTTGCTGGTGTCGCTGTTCAGATGGTGGATTTTCACTCAGTTTGTTTCAGGGGCAGGTTTGCTTTCACAAGAACACGTGAAACGTCTGTTTAACCTCATGGGCGTGTCCACGGTTAAGAACGACCTGTAGCTGTGGATCAGACGGAGATGATCGTCCTCGCTGAGCTCCGGGTGTAGACTGACTGGACTGTAAAAGTCCTACTCCTGAATAAAAGATCCCTGTGATCAGCTCGGAGGATGTTCGGACTTCCTGTCCGATCCGCGAGCTCACGGTCGTCTTTACATCCTTCTCTAAGACATATTTTTAGAAGCTGCGGCTCAACTTTAACTTATTTTTAATGTTTGATCGTCTCCTTAAAGTGATCGTTTTGAATTATGTGATATTTATACTGTTTATTTACCTGCTCATGACAATGAAACTGATTCTAAGGCAGAAACATTTGGAGCTTTTGTTATTAGCACCACGATGTTGATGACAGAAAGCACAGGGGGATTACACCACACGCTCATTATGTCGTTATTAATGTCATCAAATATCTTCTATTAAAATTAAAAAGCAAAAAAATTACATGAATGACATGAACTTTGTGTTTTAAGGCAGAAATCTTCGGCATGTTTTCATTTATTCTGCTTATAAACTGACTGAAGGGATTGTTTTATTTATTTAAACTTTATTAACAACATTGAAACAGCACAGGTCACATCAGGCTGACAAGGACACAGGAAGCAGTACAAGGTAAAAGTCTCCCATAACCTCAGAGCGCCCGGGTTTCAAACACATCATCATAGAAGGATATTAAATGTTTAAACAGGTTTTTATTCTTGCTGTTTATTATTGAGAAAATATCATGTTTAATATTTAAAGATTTAAAGTTCACACTAACATCACCTGTGAGTCTCTGAACTCTCGGGTTAGAAACGTCCTTCACTTTGTTGGTCAGACACAACTTTTAGAAAACAGATCCTGAGACCTGAGGAGGCGGAGTCTGGGCTCTGTTTCCTGTTACACTTCCAGGAAGTGAAACCAGTCCAGGACTCCTTCACAGAAACAGGAAGTTTGTCTTTGTAGCAGAGTTAAATCAGCACAGGTAAACAGATGTTTTCATAACGAGCGCAGCGTTTATTCCATAAAAACGTTTAAATGTTTCTGTTTATGGAAAAATGATAATTTTACTGGAATCCTGTTTATTTTAAAACCAAGGCCAACAGTGAGAGTACGTAATGACTGAAGAGATTATTAATCAGGAAAAATCTCACCCTGTGACAGCTGAGATAGGCTCCGCCCCCTGTGACCCTGACTAACTTGTGATATTTGACATTTTTAAACCTTTGTATTTCATTTTGTAGACGTTTTCTTAGATTTCTGGATGATTTCTCTTAAAAACACGTGTCTGATGACGTTCTGCTGCCCGTCTCAGAGGCCTCACAGGTGGAGCTGGTGGTGCAGGTGTAGTGTTCAGGTGTGATGTCACGGTTACATGTCTGACCTGTGCTTCCTCCCGCAGGACGACACCGTGTGCCTCATCACCGAGGAGCCCTTCTATGCCCTCTTCTCGTCCCTCGGCTCCTTCTACATCCCGCTCGCCGTCATCCTCGCCATGTACTGCCGGGTCTACATCGTGGCCAAGCGCACCACCAAGAACCTGGAGGCCGGCATGATGAAGGAGCGAGCGGAGGACTCCAGCGAGCTCACGCTGAGGATCCACTGCAGGAACCAGCAGATCCAGGAGCTGTGCCCCACCTCCAAGACAGGTGGGGGCGGGGCCTCGACCGGACGCAGCTCGCTCACCGTCAAACTGCTCAAGTTCTCTCGAGAGAAAAAAGCGGCCAAGACGCTGGGCGTGGTGGTGGGCATGTTTATCCTGTGCTGGCTGCCCTTCTTCCTCGCTCTGCCCATCGGTACGTCTGCACTTCCTGTTCACTCACGCCATCGCAACAACACATGCTCACAGGTGATCTTTAACCCCGTCGGGACCGTTATCAAAACCCTCGAACCTTCAGGGTCAGCAGTCAAAACCTGTTAAAACCAACGAAGAAGAAACAAAAACGCGTTTGTGCTTCAATCTGTTTCAACCTCTCGTCAGACTTCCTGTTTACTGTTTCAGTTTGTTAGAACAATCAGCCAACGAAGCTTTGATTCAGCCTGTTTGTGATTGGTGGAAACATGACTGAACTGAGCTGGCCAATCAGATCCGTACTTCCTGTTTGAAATCCAGAGGAGGTGAGCTCTGATTCACCTTCATCATGACCACAGAACAGGAAGTGCTCTTTTATACTTCTGCTTCCTGTGCTGCTGTTAGCTGGAAACAGGGTCAGGGGTCAAACCTTTACGACCTCAGGTGAACAGCTCGCCCTGATCATGTGAGCGTTCTTATAGGTTCAAACTCAAATATGAGACATGAAGAAGAAATCAGAGTTTGGAGCGAGCGCTGTGCTCACATCTGGAGGTGATCTGGTGTGAACGCCTCAGATTCAAACTCTAGATAAAACTTTAAAGCCGCGCTCTGGCCGGCTCGGGATGAAGAGGAGCAGAATCTGGCAGAAAATCGGACTCGGTCACGGCGAGGATGTAAAGAGCTGTGACGGCGCAGCAGAAATCCTCCAACAACATCATTAGAGGAGAAAAACAGGTCCTCTGTTGGCTCTGGCAGCACAGCGGCAGCGGCTGATTATTTTGGGTTTCTTCATAGTTTAAATATTTGAAGCTCCGGCTCTGCCTCAGCGGCCAATCAGAGGCCGGAGATTCTGGGACCGGTCCCAGGAATGAATCGGGGCGTCCGCGGTGATGGAGCGCACAGGAAGTGAAGCACGCTTGCTGTTTCTTTTTTTTCTGTCACAAAGTTCCCACATCAGAGCCGCCAGGCCACGCCCACTGTTTGTAAACAAAGAGCTCTGAGCCAATGAGAGCAGCGTTCTGAGGTTGATCTGAGGTCTGAGCTCCTTTAAAGACCTGGAAAGATCCAGAAAGAGCAAAACTGCACCTGAGCAGGAGGAGGAGTGACGACGTTTAACATCTGCAGCTCTCTAAACTCTCGGCTCAAACATCAGTCCAGATGTGTCTGCTCTGTGGAGTTATTCCAACTCATCAATCTGAAGATTTAAAAACAGGAAGTGATGTAAACAGAACATCTGACATTTACAAAAGGCTGTAATTTACCTGTGTCAGACTCACCTGCTGGTTTACACATTTTTAAGCCTCCATGTTGGGCTCTCGTTTCAGGAAGTGACCACAGTGAAGTTATCAGCTAATGCTAGTTAGCTCGGTCTACACACTCACACACGCACAGATACCTGCTAATTTTACCACAACCCTTGCTCCGCCTCCTCAGACGCTCTGTTATTACAGTAGCGTCACAGCAGCCATATTATTGGTCACATGATGTCATTAAAAAGGCTCCAACAGCACAAACACGTCCGGAGCTCCAGCTCAGGTGAAGCTAGCAAACAGCCAACAGCTAACAGCCACCTGTCAGTCACAGAGGCCACGCCCCTAATAATACAAACTTTAAACAGGTGAGTAATGAAGTATCCTCTCTGAGAATGCTCCTGCAGCTCTGAGGTGTCACGCGTTCACGGCAGCGGTGCATATAAGGAGGTCGTCTGGCCTCCAAGCGCCGCTGAGTGGAAGGACTCAGACCTCCTAAAAAGGCTTCTGGAGGAATCCCCGTTGATCCGGCTCAGCTCGGCTGTAACTCTCTCAATAACACTGACTTATCTCAGAGAGCCCGCCGATCACATCAAGCCTTACCCACAATCCCGCTGGCTTCAGGTGACCTCTGGACCGCTGCGGGTTTCATTAGAGACAGACAGCGGTGGCTTACCGTGGCTGCGAGCGCCCTGATCCTCGGAGTCTCAGAGAAACAGTCGCAGGATTGGACGAGCCCACTTAAAACCCGCCGCCGTTTTCCTGAGACAGATGCGCCGTCCAGGACTTTGCGCTCTTCTACATCCGCCGAACCTCGTCAGGTTAAATATGGCTCAGTGATGTCATCATACCTGAGCCACAGCAGAACTTCCTGCTCCTCCTCAGAGCTCAGACCTCTGAGGAGGAGCAGGGAGCTGCTCCTGCAGATGAAGTCAGTGAATGAATGTGAACTCTGTTCATAATAATCCTTCTTTGTCTGACATCATGTCTGTGTGACATCATGAGTGTTTCGAGCTGTGGACTGATTATTAGAAACTTCATGTTTAACTTGAACGCCTGCTGAGGGACCCACGACTGTCAGAGACTGCCACCCGCTGCGAGCTGCTGACCTTTGTCACGCTGCATCAGCTCCGTGCTGAGTCATCATCTGCACTAAATCAGCAGAGGGGGCAGCCCCGCTCCTCACAGACGCTGCTGAGCACGCTCAGAGAGGCTCACAGCTCGGGAGGAGGATGCTTCAGCTGGAGCACAGAGACACGTTTATAAAAACAGCAGAAGAAGAACAGCGTGGGATCCTCTGGTTCCTCCTCAGCGCGCTCGGCTCCGCAACAGGAAACAGCAGAAACACGCTAAGCTCAGCTTTAATGTGGGCAGCGATCAGAAACCAAAGAAGAAGAGTGTCTGAAGCCTGAACCATCACCAGACAAGAAGCTTTGCTTCCTGCAGCACAGAGGTGCATCATGGGAAACTGTGACACGTTCTAAACTTCAGTCAGACGGCTGCAGGATCGCCTTACAAGTCCATGTTCAGGGCAAAATAATCCATCTGCGCAGGAGGCCGCCGCAACATCAACAATCTGATTCTCCAGAATCCTCTGACACCAGCAGATGACCTCCACCTAAGAGAGGACGAGGAGGAGGAGGAGGAGGTGTCAGGGAGGTTTTAATGTGTGATCATAAAATCATAAAAACAGATGGACTCAGACTAACGTGATATCTGCGGTCTCACTAAACCTTAAACCTGATTCGTCCACAGCTGCCATGTTTTTACTGGTGTCACTTTTAAATGGTTCCTACCTCACACCTGGAGCTCCTCTGCACACAGATCGATGATCCTGTCATTTATAATGAAGCTGATTTAGTTCTCTGACCTTATGAGACGCCAGCATCAACTTCTCTGACTGTTGTTGAGGTACAGGTGGAGACGGCGGTGGAGGCGTGGGGGTCGAGAGCTTCTCGTCACTTTTTGGTTTGTTTGTAGCCCCAGTTTCAGTCGAGAGTTTAGTTTGTGAGGGCTTTGATTGGTCTGCAGCTTCAGCCTTCCTCCTCCTCCGCTGCCCTCTGCTGGTCATAATTCTGTCTTGCAGCTGTATCCCTACATCATGTTCACCAGGGACAAAAATCAACATCCTTCCAAAGAAAAACGAGCAGAACTCAAAATAAAAATAATTTTTATTTAAGAAATAAGAAAATTTCTGTTTCGGTCCGTCCTCCTTTCACACAGCTTCAGGTTCTTTATCAGAGTCCATCTTTCTCCTGACGTCTGTCTGAGGGTCTGAACTCTGAACTGATGGTTTAACACCTGAGTGGATTTTTCTCTGTCCACCTGAATCTGAAAAAACGCGTTTGATCAGCTGACTCTGATCGATTACTGCATTTGGATGGGAAACAAACAGCTGCATCCATCTGTACTAATGGTGACAGCCTTCACTTGTTTAAAAAAAAAGTCTCATAAAGTCTTTAGAATTAGACTCTGTTACCAAATAAGACTGATTAATGAGACTTTCCTGTTGGAGTGGAGCTAACTAAACAGTGAACAGCCACGTCCTGCTACAGACACAGACAGTGAAGTGGACAGTATATCCTGGTTTAACATGAACTCACTGCTGCAGCACTACAGTGATTATTTCACACTGATGTTTAGTTTATTATTTTCCTCTGAGGTATCGATCCTGTCTCTAGTTAGCTAACAATAACTAATGTGAGTCTGTTAGCCACTACCAACCAACCACATGACGTCACGTTTGTACTGACGGATGGAACTATAAACATGTTTTTAAAACTTTAACTTTAAACAGTTATTTGTTAAACCCAGCATCACAGACCGTTACATCTGTGCGAGTGTCTGACAGCAGGGCTCTTCATGTCCCCTGTAAAGCAAGACAGAAGTGCAGCAGTCTCACCTGAAGCTTTGTGTTTGTTTGTTTGTTTTCTTTTGTTTGCTTGTTTGTGTTCAGGCTCGTTCAACAACAGCCTTCGTCCTCCTGAAACCTTCTTCAAAGTCATCTTCTGGTTGGGATACTTCAACAGCTGCCTGAACCCGATCATCTACCCGTGCTACAGCCGCGAGTTTAAACAGGTAACAGGTGACAGCTTAAGCTCCGCCTCCTTGTCCTCCTGCAGGTCGGGTTGACCCCTCCCCTCTGCTTCCTGTCCTCAGGCCTTCATCCGAATCCTGCGCTGCCGCTGGAAGAGGAAGCGTCAGGGTTGGCAGGCGTACTACAACTACCGCGGCCATCAGGGCTCCAACAACTCATCCTTCATGAACGGCAGCCAGCAGACGCTGTCCTCCGTCAGCCCCAGCCCACTCTGCGTCACTTCCACGCTCCGCCCACCGCCGTGGGCCTCTTCCTCCTCAGACAGAGACCTCCTCCCCGGATTGGTGGCGGAGCGAGGACGGCTGAGCCCGCGGCCTACGCTCGCTAAAAAAGCCGGGACGGGGCGGAGTGTGGGAGCGGGACGAGGGGAATCGATGAACGGGGACGCTGCAGTCTGAGCCACGCAGGAAGCTGTAACGCTAGTCGCTGCCTCAGGTGGCCACGCCCCTCCCTGCTGTTAACAGGAGTGGCTTTAAGAACACTGAATGCACAAAATGCTCTACGTCCAGGTGTGACGACTGGACCTAAACATGGGGTGGAGCTCCTCACCTGCTACAAACACCACGTCGCGACATGCGGCGGGTTTCCGGCAGTTCACGGCCGTCCACGACATGAAGACTTCAGCACGAAACCTTTAATGTGAAAATCCGAACATCCTTTTTCATATCAAAACATTAAGAAAATAAATCCAAATTTCTCCTAAAACAAAAAACAAAAACAAAAACTTTGTTTTAATGGAAAAAATGAAAACATAAGCAGAAACAGCACTGATGTTAAAAAAGTAAACATTTTATTTATTCACTTATTGACGAGGTATTTCCTTTATTAAAAAAAAAAATCAAAGTAAAAACATTTAAAGTTTATCTGTAACCCTACTTCTTCTTCTTGCTCACAGAACAGCTTAAACGTTTGTTACGCCCCCTGCTGGACTGGACTGAGAATCAGACGTTTTTCAGGAAAACTACAAAATAAAATACAAACATGAAAATATTTGTTTCTTAAGGAAATTCTAAAACTTCTTAAGAAAATCTTCTCAAAGCTCTTAACGTCATTTTGTTTCACAATTTATCTTTTGTTTTGTTTGTTTTTATTTCTTTGTTGAAGAGTTTTTTTAAAAAGACTTTTATTCTGAAGGTCTCTTAACTCAAAGTCTCTGCGTTAGTCATAAAGGGCTCTTATTGTGAAGGTCTGACATCAGACTGATTAGTTAAAGACTTTTATTGTGTAAAGCTGCGCCTGGTGGTCGTCTGAGAAACTGCAGCTAACAACATTCATACTGAAATATTTATTTTAGAACAAAAAATGTAAAAAGAAAAAAGATAAACTTCTTAATTAAAAACAACTTGATTTTTTATCAAAACATTAAATCTACAATCTTCACACGTTTATTTATGATTATTTGTACTTCATTTATGTTTCCATACTTCTGTTGTTGTAATAAGTGACCTCACTGTAAATTAAACTCATTCATCCAATAAATAAAATACTTTTATGGCTTAATTATTATCGATTATTATGTGTTTATTTAACTGCTGATTGATTATTTTTGATGTGTTTATTTCAGATGGTTCAAAACAAAACGTGGTTTGGGCCATTTTATAAAACGCATGAGCAACATTGAGAACGTTTTTTTTCCTGGAAGCTCCGGAAAAAAAACAGCATCGATGAAAAGAATCAAAAATGAGCTTGAAATGGAGAAAAGAGGCGTTTATAGTCGTGAGGAAACCACAGCGAGCTGGAACGGCCAAACATGTTACTGCGCATGCTCTGTCTGACTTAGAAAGGTCCAGCCAATCGCACGTGAGACGCAGCACAGCGATATAAGCATGCAGCAGGATGAAGAAAGTAACGCTTCAAAGTAAAAGAAGAGAAAAGAGCTCAGATATGATGATTATTGTATTGTTTTATTAAAATAAAAATGTGCTGATAAACGGACAAAATATGACATTTCTGCCATTTTAAAGGAAGAAATGTTGCCAGGATAAAATCAACGTCAATGAACTTTATAATTCAATTTATACAAGTTAAATAAATTTGTGCATTTTTGTGTTTTGTGCTTTAACACGAACTTCTTACTGTTCATCACTGATGGGAGGAAATAAACCCTCACTCTGAGTCTGAGCTCACAGACTCAGGTGGCTGCAGTCTATTTACACCTACAGGCCAGTGGACACTCTTTCAATGATGAGGATGTACACATCCTGGACAGGGAGGAACGCTGGTTTGAGCGCGGAGTGAAGGAGGCCATTTACGTGAAAAGGGAAAGACCATCTCTGAATCGAGGAGGGGGCCTAAGGGTACATCTTTCACCATCTTACAATGCTGTGATTGCAGCCGCCATTCCCCACCTCTCTGTGAATGGTACTCATGGCCATTTATCAGTGGTCTTTGATCAGTGGGTTTTGGTCAGTGGTTGTTGATCAATGGTCATGAGAATTTGCATAATTAAGATTAAGGAACTGACCTCCCAGCCCATTGTTCCTTCAGTGGGCTGGTTTCAGTCGTTATGCAAATGTACTGTTTATAAGATTGGGGAAACCTGCAGTCAGCTGAGACTGAAGAAGTCACTTGGATGAGTGACGAAACGTTTCTCCCAC
>VUQG01030718.1:12725-23490 GCA_015106755.1 Etia nguti | reverse complement strand
TTTATGAAACCAGTTTGGTCAGGATGAATTAAAAGGGGGGTTATTTTCTCTAATCTCTTTGAGAGAGCTTTGCAGATTATTTTGAGGTCTACATTTATAAGGGATATTGGACGATAGCTTGAGGGAAATAAAGGGTCTTTGCCTGGTTTTAGCAGGAGACTAATGTTGGCAGAATTCATATTTGGTGGTAGTCTGCCATTTTCCTTGATTTCCTGCAACATTCTGTGGAATACTGGTGCCAAAATTGTCCAGAATTCTTTGTAGAATTCTGCAGGAAAGCCCCCTGGACCTGGAGCCTTATTATTGGGCATACTTATCAGCGCTTCCTGGAGTTCACCTGGTGTCAGTGGCGAATCCAGTGCCATTACTTGACTGTCTAGTAATTTTGGAAGAGTTATGTTGTCAAGAAACTGATCAATTTCATTTTTAGACGGGTTTATTTGTGGTGAATATAAAGTTTCATAGAAATCCGTAAAAATGTTGTTTATTCTTTCAGGGTCAGAGGTTCTCTTAAAGCAAAAAACTGTCCCATGTTTTTCTTCAAACGAAAAGTGATATTTAAATTGTTTGCTGTCTTTCTGTCTTGTGTTTTTCAAGTAAACAACATCTCCATGTGTGTGCTAGGACCTACAAAACCGTACTGTAAAATATCTAATTGAATGGTAAAAATAATGACAAAAAATCCATCCTATTGTTTAACTGACTTATTGTCAGCTGTCTGGAGACAGGAGAGTCTAGATAATAAGTAACTGCGACAATACTACTACATATTACATATTTGGCCAGCCTCTAGCCATGTACATAAAGTCTGATTAGCCAGAACAGTGGTGTCCATCTCGTCCACTGTATTTAAAACTGCAGGACAACATGGGGGCTTCAGCTCACCAGCACCATCTCCTATGTATTTTTAAAAGAGTAATTCTAAGATTACCAGCACTCATGCTGGTAAGTTAAGGGATTGTCTTGTTCATGCAGTCATACTTAAGTGTCTTCGACGGACTCGGGGCTTTCTGGTATGTTTTCATAATACACTTTTATTATTATCCTGTATTTACCCAGGTGAAAAGTCTCATTGAGATTTAAATCTCATTTCCAAGAGACACCTGGCCAATAGTAGACCTGGCCGACTGGACCACCTGATCAAGAGTACCGTATTTTCCGCACTATAAGGCGCACTTAAAATCCTTTAATTTTCTCAAAAATCGACAGCGCGCCTTATAATCCGGTGTGCCTTATGTAGGAATTCTGGTTGTGCTTACTGACATCGAACCGATTTTATGTGGTACACGGCGCTCAAAAATCTGTCAAAAAATGTTTTAGTACGACTTTGGTAAGCTATGAAGCCGCACCACTTGATGGATTGTCGGAGCATTACAGTAGTCCGTAGTCAGAAGCCTCGCGGAGTAATCTGGGTCCAAAACTCCGTCCGCTTTAGGTCCCAAAGTTAAACGAGCACTGCGGCATCACTGAGGGTTAAAAACTGTCTACATTCTTTCATCTTTAATAAAATGATCAGCGTTGCTGCTTTACCAGGTGTAACAAATAAGTTTAACATCCAGCTATCCATGAAAACAGAATTTATAAAATGTAACGGAGTTAGAAGTTAGCAGGAAGTTAGCTCGCTAGTTTCCACCTAAACATGATATACCATGATCTGACTGAGAGATTTCTGAAAAAATTAAAACGTAAGAGTTCCCGATGGTTAGGGACAAATGCAATCGCATGGCAGGATGCTGTTAACGGACCAAACTTCAGTCAGGAGAACAACTGAGATAACAATACGAGGTTAGTCATTAATATACTGCAAAAACATGGGAATAGAGCAGCTGTGAGAGAATTCAGCATTAATGAATCAATGGTATGGAAGTGGAGGAAGCAAGAAGAATGAGTTGAGTAAAGTTTGGCTTATCTGACTGTTATGTTTTGCTTAATGCGCCTTATAATCCGTTGCGCCTTATGTATGAAAACAGACCTGTTCATTGACAGTGCGCCTTATAATCACTAAACGAAGACAAATTTGACCCAGGCTTGGACAGACCCCCCACTTTTCTTTAACTCCAAGGGAGAAAATCCCGTGGAGGCCTGCGGCACCTCTGGTACAGCCAGCAACATAGGGGCTAACCAGCAGTCCTATTTCCTCGTGAGTGGACTGGTTCTTAAACAGCGGTTTTCTAATCTGAGTACTCAAAGCTCTTTATACCATATAGCCCTGCAATATAATAATGCCTCATTCACACCTATTCATACAAGCACTTTTTTCTCTTCTTTTTCTACCTAAATGCTTTCTGTCTAACAATCACACACATTCATATGAGCAACTTGGGGAACTTGCCAAAGGACATTTGGCATTCAGATCAAACCACCAACGTTCCAGTTTGTAAATGACCTGCTCTACCTCCTGAGCTACAGACACCCCATGATTCGTAATGAAATTACAAATCCTGGATTTTAAAGTCTTATTCAGATGCTCCACCGACCCGTCAGTCTGAGGGTGATAGATGCTGGTCCGAACAGATTTAACACCCAGTAATTCATATGGCTCTGTTATTGTCCGACACATGAACGAGGTGCCCTGGTCAGTTAGTATCTCTTTAAGGACTTGGAGAGATGACCTGAAACAGCACCTGTGCTACACTTTTTGCAGGGATGCAGCACTGAGGTCCATCCCAATGCACTCAAATGGGACATTTATTAAAGGTAGTGAGTGCAAAGGTGCTCTCGGAATGGCTGTTGGCTCACTAGCTGACATTCTGGGCAGGATCTACCCTATCAGCGAGCATCCCCCTGGATGCCACCCCAATAAAATTTTGCCATTATTTCCTCCAGAGTTTTTCCAGCCATAAGGTTTTTATGAGCCACCTGGAGTATCAGTTCCCAACAGCTTTTCGGCACTAACAACTGCCCCCAACATCCCCATGCACACAAAGAATCTCCACATGCTATACCTCAAAAAATTTCTCGGGTTCAATGTTGGATGTCCCTCCCAGACTGGGGGAACGTGCTGGGATGCCGAAGATGTAAAACACCTTCCCCACCTCTATCAGTGGGCACTCCCTGCAGAGATGTCCCGGACACCCCCACCTCCAGGACTCCTGCCCCGGCATCTGTGTGACTCCCCATGAACTGGGTGAAGCGCCTGTAGCCACCAGCACCTGAGGAGGGGAAACAAATAATAAAGACTTAGTAAGGCTCCATGGCGGTCTGTGACACCGGAGGTGGACTGAGGAGCCTTTTCCGGCCAGCACTGGTTCATTTCCACTGGCTACTGTACCTGCCCTGGCCAGTCCTCCAGCCACACTGCCAGATGGTCCTCCACCTAAGTGACCGCTGCGTCAAGGCTCCCGATGCCGCTGGCAGCAGGCCCATTCCACTATCTTTAAGCGGAGTCGTTCTATGAGCTGTTCCAAGACAATAAGCTCCAGCAGCCACCTTTCCTCCTCCCCAGGGCCTGGCTGCATCTGCCTGGCTGCTGCGTCCCTGACCCTCTGAGAATATAGGCAACAGGGTGATCCTTTGCCTTGATCCGGGACCCCTTGAACTGGCGCCGGTGATCTTCCGGGGTTGTGTCCCAGACTATCGAGAACACGCCTTCTCCATGTCTTGACGGTGGTCGAAGAGGGGACCCAGAAAACTTCAGAAAACTTGTAGATGTCATTTCAGGCAGGTTTACATGGGTAATATCACCTTGACTAAACCTGCTAAACATAAACCAGTCAGTTCACTGATGAAGCAAATATTTACAACTGTTATCTGGTTAATGCTTCTCCAAGGTATTGTTTCTGTTTTATCTAATTGTAAATTAAATCTTTTTGCGTGTTTTAGCTGTTGGTCAAACTCCAAACTGACCAACCCAAGTGTTGAACTGAATAAGTTAACTGTGAATTAATCTGCAGCCTCTGAAAACATCAACTCAGCTTAGCTTTGCAGCGTCAATTATGCACCACCAATTAATCCTGGCTCACCAGTATATGGCCCATGTGTGCTTTGTGCCTCATTGAGTTTCTTCTTATTGCACTATAGACACACACATACAAAAACTCATGTCACACATGTTTGAGGCTTTCCGGTATGATTTTGTTAGCAGTATACTCAGCTGAACTGACGTGAATCAAATTTGATCTCTGTTTTTCTTAATGCTTCACATCTCTGAACATATTAGAGAGTGGTTAGTCATAATTCCATGTATGCAATGCTGCATATCCACGCTACAATCCAGGAAAAAGTGATGTTTTGTGGCCAGACAGAAGCCAGAGGGCTAATCGCCAATTCAGCCGTCTGCTCATCGTGCTTATTTTTAGAGGAGCGTCAGAAGGCTAATCTGATAACTTGTCCTAATGTTAGCGCTCAGTGCAATGTAGCCATCTGTATGAGGCCTTTGTACCAATGTTCTGTTTGAACACATATCGCTGAGCAAAGTAGAGCAGTGGGTGAGGGAGAATGAGGGAGAAGTCAGGGAGATTCCCTCAGATTTATTTGGACATTGGATGCTTATTCAAAATTGATAAGACCTTTCTGATGTTTGACCCTGTGGAGCAGCAATCAGATGGGATTGGGGAGGGATGAGGAGAGATGTTTTAAGTGATTGAACTGATGAATATGGGACAAGTGCATCTCCTGCTGTGACTTCACAAAAAAGTGCAAAGCAAGGCATAAACAGGAAATGAAAAATTCAGCTGTTTTAGTAGACTTTTAATCTCAACAATTTTGAAATAACAGACGTCAGCTTCTCTTCAGTTTTACTAAGCTCAAATATAATGCTTTATAATTCACTTTGCTCATGAGAACAAGAAATCTGAAAAGACTAACAGGGAAAAAACGGTTAAGGTGATCAGTGATTAGTGGTCATACTGCTTTACCACCTGAGCCATGGCCATCCCTGAAGTGGATGTGGCTCAGGATGTCACGTGAAGGTAGCAGAACAAATGTGAAAGCTGCAGACGAGTACACATTAGAGTCAGAGCAAGGATGTAGAAATACAAGCAGAGTGAATATGTAGGTTCAGAGTCATTATCACGCAGATGAATGGACGACCTGGCAAGCCTTAGCTGTAGCGGTTCCATAAAATCCAGAGACCTTGCTGCACTGTGCTTCCTGGCAGTGTACTAAAAAAGATGTGGTCCTGTTGAATCCAGGTTGAACAGGAGAATTAATAAAGTATCAGGTCTGTTGCTGTCTGGCCTCTTTAATGAACATTTATGGTCAAATTCTTCAGAGATGAGTTTATTAAAAAGAAATCTTGTTACATGTGTCAATGCCCATCAACACTTTGGTGTTCATATGATGGACTGATTTTTATTTAATGTATAGTAGAGCTGATGCATCAAAAGTTTTGAACTTTCCGCCATTACAGGTATACCTGATTCAAAGTAATAGCTAAGTGCTGAGATCTAAAACCTTAGTTAGTTGTCACTTGATAAAAACTTACAAAAACTCATAGAAAACCAATTTGGACTCAACATTCTAGAATTAAAACTGTCTTATTTGATTTGTAACCAATAGAACAAGTTGGGTTTTTTGTTCACAAAATGTTTATTTGTAGTCTGTTTCTTAGTGTGTTAAATGACAGAGATGCAGCATGTGTCACCAGTGAGTTATTGTGATTATCATGTTTTGAAGTGATGTGAAGTTGGGATGTTAATTCTGTATCAATGCAGTGTCTGTGAAGTGAAGTGAAGTGAAGTGAATTGGGGGAGGAGGTAGGAGGTGGTGGAGGGGAGTTTGTACATCTTGAGGCAAGCTGTGCTGATTCATCTCCATAGTGATGTGTTTTGGACTACTTTTATTCATGCTGAAGAAAGAAATCAGGACAGCATCGAATCAAACTGCCACCCACTCACTTTATTATGAATGTGAATTCTTTTGTTGTTGATGTTCTGCAAATTAGCTTCTATCTTCTGCTCTTCCTCTTTCCACATCTAAACTAATGTGCCTCTAGTCCCCAGTATTATTCACCCCACAGCAAGTAATCCAGCTCAACTCTATGCTAACACCACAATACAGTAAATATAGCGGCTGAAAGAAAAATAGAGTGAATCCATTTAGGAGTTTAGCAAGATTAACCAAGACTCTGAATGCTCTTCCTTACTTGTAAACACTGACGTCTAGCATTTGGGTTTACAAATTGTGCTTTAATATGCCAGTCAAAACAGGTTTTTTTCTTTATACTTGTATATTCATATTACAAGCAACTATGAATGTCAGCAACTCAGCTATGAAGTGGCCCACAAAATCAAAGAATAGGGTCAGTGGATTCTGAGGTACATTCTCCAGATCAATCGCTATAAACCTCCAAACTTCATGTAGCCTTCAGATTAGCTCCAAAACAATGCATATAGAGCTTCATGGAATAGGTTTTCATGGCCCAGCAGCTGCATCCAAGCCTTACACGACCAAGCACAATGCAAAGTGGTGCAGTGTTGTAAAGCACAATGCCACTAGACTCTAAACCACTGGAGACTTACTCTTGGGAGTGACAAATCACGATTCTTTGTCTGGAAATCCGATGGACTCTGTACAATGTAAGTCTGAGTTTGATGGTCCCCAGGAGAACGGCATTTGTCTTAAGGACTGATGGCATTTGACCGATGCATTGTTGCAAGTATATAGGTTGGTGGAGAGGGGATTGTGGTATGGGGTTATTTTTCAGGAGTTGGGCTCAGCCCTTAGTTCCAGGGATAGGAACAGATCTGCAGCTGTATGTCTTAGACACTCAGGGGAAGAGATGTGCTCAGCTGTCAACTAATTACCACCTGGTGGGGAGTTGGATCAGGTGGTGAGGGAAGGTACTGGACAGACCCGGTGTACCCAAACGTATAGTGAGAGTGTGCCGGGAATGTCTGGCAGAGGCCCCAGCCAGCAAGATCTTCAACTTCCTCCTCTGACAGAACTTCGATGGCATTCTGAGTGTGAGGCTGGGAACATTGAGTCCAAGTGAAGCCTGTTCTGCATGTGCATTCTTGAGGCTACTGCAAGGATCTACAGCTACAAGGTTGTTGGTGCTTGTCATGGCAGTAATCCCAGAACCAGAAGGTGAAGGGAGGCATTAGGGTGAAGAAGGAGTCTTATCAGGCTTGGTTAGGCTGTGGGACTTAAGAGACACCTAATAGGTACTGACAAACCAAGCAGAGTGTGGCTCTGGCAGTGACTGAATCAAAAACTTGGGTGTGGGAGGAGTTCAGTGAAGTCATGGAACAATATTTTGGTCAGCCTTAAAGCGGTTCACACCATCTATAATTGAAGCAGAGTCTGGGAGTGAGGGGCATAAATCACCCATCACTGGCAGTGAAGTCATTGACATGGTTAAACAACTCCACAGTGGCAGGGTCCCTGGTGGATGAGCTTCGCCCTGATGTCCTGAAGGCTCTGGATGTTGTAGGGCTGTCCTGGCTGACACATCTCTGCAACGTTGCATGGAGGTCTGGGGTACCTCTGGACTGGCAGAGTGGGGTGGTGGTTCCTCTGTTAAAGGAGGACCAAAAAGTGTGTTCCAAGGGTCCTTTATTGGGGATCACACTCCTCAGGAAAGTCTATGCCAGGGTACTGGAGAGGAGAGTCCATTAGCTGAACCTTGGATTTAGGAGGAACAATGCAGTTTACATCCTGATCGTGGAACACTGGTCTTTATCTTCTCAAGGATATTCGAGGGTGCATGGGAATTTGCCCAGCCTGCTACATGGGTTTTATGGACTTGGAGAGGGGATTTGACCAGGTCCCTCCAGATATCCTGTGGGGGATGCTTTTGGAGTATGGAGTATGGGAGTATGGGCCAGTTGTTACAGGCCATTCAGTCCCTGTACAACTGTAAAGAGCCTGGTTTTTATTGCTGGTAGTAAGTTTATTCTGGTGTGTGTTGCAGGGCTGCTCTTCATTTCGATTATGTTTATAATTTTTATGGATAGAATATCTAGGCATAGCCAAGTGGTGTAGTGGTTGTTGATGATGTTGTTCTGTTGACTTCATCAGATGGGGACCTCCAGTTTGCACCGGAGTGATTTTTAGCCAAGCGTGAAACGGCGGTAATAAGAATTACATTTGACTAAACAAAATCTTTTGAAAATGAAAATAGGCTACTAAGATTTTAGTTTAATTTTTACCAATAATTAGTGGTATTCAAATTCCTGTTACAATGGGTTAATTTGTGAGCATCAGCAAAGCATCAATCAGGACATCTGGAGAACATTAAACTCCAAATTCCTCCAAATGTGCATATAAGTTAAAATAAAATAAATAAACAATTAAAGATTTTAATTTTAAACTTCAGTATTTTCTAGCACTTTTTTATCAATATCCCCTTTTTAAAATTTAATCGGACATCTCTCTCTTTCCACATTTACCTCTCTTTCCACATATTAGGATAACTGTTTATCTTGTGTTTACCATTCTTTTCCATCAATTTCTGAAAACAGATTGTTCTGGTCTTTTTTGTTTGTTTGTTGCTTTGTTCAGGAAGTGCAGGGACTCCGGTCATCTTTAATGAGAATGGGGATGCTCCTGGACGCTATGATATCTTCCAATATCAGATCCACAACAGGTCGGTGGCAGAGTACAAGGTCATCGGGCACTGGACCAATCAGTTGCACCTAAATGTAAGGGTCACTAACTTGCAAGGGGTATAAAACATGAAAATAACAAATATACTCCCCAGTCAAGTGCAAAGAAAACATTCTGCTATTCATTTCAACGTGTTTGTAAATTACTTAAAACAAATCTTGTAGATTAAAATAATTCACTTTTTTGTGTTTCTCAATTTGATTCTTCACACTTTGGCATGACAGTATTTTATTTGATTTTGTTCTGTTTAGCTCTATCTAAAACCTGTTGCTGTGTGCAATTCTATAATATATTTCAACTTTGATTTAGACCCAACTATGATGGTACAGAGTGCTTAGTTTCCTATTCCCTCTCCTTAGATGGAGGCCTTACACTGGACAACTGGGGACTTGTCCCTTCCAGCTTCAGTATGCAGCCTGCCCTGTCGCACTGGTGAGAGGAAGAAAGTAGTAAAGGGTGTACCGTGTTGCTGGCATTGTGAGCGCTGCGAGGGATACCACTTCCAGGCCAGTGAGTTCACCTGTGAGCTCTGTTCCTATGAGAAGAGACCCAACCAAAACCGTACTGGCTGCCAACCAATCCCCATCATCAAGCTAGAGTGGCACTCGCCCTGGGCAGTGCTGCCTGTCTTCATCTCCGTCCTAGGCATTATCACTACAACCTTTATCATCGTAACCTTTATTCGCTACAATGACACACCGATCGTGCGTGCCTCAGGTCGGGAAGTGAGCTATGTCCTGCTGACAGGTATTTTCCTGTGTTATATCATCACCTTCCCCATGATTGCTGCTCCTGATATTGTTGTCTGCTCCTTCCGCCGCATTTTCCTGGGCCTTGGAATGTGCTTCAGCTATGCCGCGCTGCTCACCAAGACTAACCGCATCCACCGCATCTTCGAACAGGGAAAGAAGGCAGTGACAGCACCACGCTTCATCTCGCCAGCCTCGCAGCTAGTTATCACCTTCTCACTCATCTCAGTTCAGCTGCTAGGTGTCCTCCTGTGGTTTGCCGCTGACCCACCACATACCTTTGTGGACTACGGGGAGCAGCGCACACAGGATCCTGAGAATGCACGGGGTGTCCTGAAGTGTGACATTTCTGACCTATCACTTATCTGCTCCTTGGGATATAGCATTCTCTTGATGGTCACATGCACTGTTTATGCTATCAAGACGCGCAGTGTCCCAGAGACCTTCAATGAAGCCAAACCTATTGGATTTACAATGTACACCACCTGTATTATCTGGCTTGCCTTCATCCCTATCTTCTTTGGCACAGCACAGTCAGCAGAGCGGGTGGGTGCACATCAGCATAATTCACCTTCATATTAATGTAATATTTACCCATCTAGATAGATATCTTCCAAATAGAAACTAAACAAATCAGCAATGTCTAAATATCCTCTCACACATACTGTATGTACACAAATGACAAATGACACAACATCATAATGTATCTTGTATTGGGCTTAGATAAAACCTTGTTAGTTCATTTGTTAGCTCTTTTTCCACCTGCCTTTATATCAAATCAAAAACAAAATGCCAGTATACCAGGTAAGTGGGACTTCTGTGCCTGAGATGACCATAATAAGGATATCCCCTCTCCATCATAAAAAAAAATTGTTTGAAACAGAGTGCTTGGAACTTTTGCTGTTGGTTTACAGGATCTGCTTGCATATCTACGGACCTCATCATCTGAAATTTCAGCCCATTCTACCCTGAGTCACCCTTCATTTATTATTTTTTGCTTGAAAAATGGGAAGTATAGTGAGATATGCCAAATTTTGGCTAATAGTTCTTTGTTGGTGCAAGAATGCTATTTTATGTCTTTCAAGATAAATGTGTTATCTTTGTCATTTTCTTAGATTCAACAGGCTGTTAGTAACTAAAGATAGAATTTAAAAGTTTTCAAATTTTTCTGCTATGTGTAAATGCAACACTCATTCACTGTGCTTTCATGCTTTCATGATTCACTGAAGAATGAAAAGACAGTGAGTTAAGTGGCTTAACAAAAACGCATTCCTCTGAAAAGGACTGGAACTTAAAATGAGTGAAAAAGGAGCCAATGTCCAAAGAAAAAGTACACAGTACTGTATACAGTGGTCCCTCGCTATAACGCGGTTCACCTTTTGCGGCCTCGCTGTTTCGCGGATTTTTTTGTATGTAATTTTGCATGCTTTTTTTTTTTTTTTTTTTTTTTTTCGCTCTTTTTTTTT
>VUQG01030718.1:0-12672 GCA_015106755.1 Etia nguti | reverse complement strand
GTTTGTAAGTTTTCTCCCCAACAAACACAACAATGTCGACGAAACGTTTTGCACCATCAAAGGCACCTGCGGTAGCACCCAAAAGACAGAGGAAGATGCTAACCATCGCACACAAAATTGGACTTCTGGACATGCTAAAGGAAGGTAGAAGTTACCATATTTTTCAGACCATAAGGCGCACCGGACTATAAGGCGCATTAAGCGAAACAAAACAGATAAGTCAAACTTTACTCAACTCATTCTTCTTGCTTCCTCTACTTCTGTACCATTGATTCATTAATGTTGAATTCTCTGGCAGCTGCTCTATTCTGATGTTCTGGACCTGAAAACAGGGTTTGATCTTTGGTTTCATTCTATAATACTGGACTTATTTTTCTACGAAAGTTTGAACTTTGAGAGTGTTTAAACAAGAGAGAAAAGTGTCTGTCTGAGAAAAGTGTATAAAGTGTGTAGTGAGGGGTTTTACAGCCTTAAAACATCTATAATAATTGTAAAAAATAAAGCTGACTACTTTGCGGATTTCACCTATCGCGGGTTATTTTTAGAATGTACCTCCCGCGATAAACGAGGGACCACTGTACTGCTAAAAAAACATAGAACACTTTCAAAATGCATAATATCTAAACTGGAAAGAAATCATGTTGGATATTTAATATGCCATGAACTGGCTAATGTGTTAAAATGAAAAGACCCACACTCTCTGATGAAAATGAAAATCAACTTACAGGGGGCTGAATTCAAATATACCCCAAAAATCAAGGTGAAAAAATTGAAAACTGTCTTGTCCATTTCCAAAATTTTCTTTACAACTCAAAGTCAAAATGATACTCAGTAGTTTGTATGGCCCCCATGTGCTTGTATGCATGCCTGACAATGTTGGGGCATGCCCCTAATAAGACAATAGATGGTGTCCTGGGGGATCTCCTCCCAGATCTAGACCAGGTCATCACTGAGTTCCCGCACAGTCTGAAATGAAACTTGATGAAAATCCTGAAGCTAACCAGTCCTCTGTAGTTGGTGGAGATGAATGTGACTTAGCTGCCAACTAGTTCCCCCTCAACAGATTTTTCCAAGCAGCCAGGAAACCAGGCAGGTTGGGTGATGATGAGGATGTTTTTTTCTCTTCACATTTCACATTTCACTTTTTTTTTTCTCTTTCTCTGTTTCTCATTATGAGCTTACAGTATAGTTAACATAAACACATTAATTTCACAATGTCTAACTGTTAGGCTTCTGTTTTAACTCTACACAAATAAGCTATTTATCTATAACTTTTTGCTCCCATGGATAGCAAACTATGCAGCTTTTCAGATTTTTAAAATCTTGTACAGTTTCTGAAATAGTCCACTTTTTCTGTTGATATAGTGACATTAACTTTGAATGGAGAGACAGTCCTCTCTCTCACCTCTGCTTCAATGCAACCTGATATCGCCAGCAGCAACAATCCCACTGCAATTTGTCCAGGAACTGAAAATTCTAATTATTATTGTTATTTATGATTTTTCAAATTTACATCCATCCATTCATCCATCCATCCATCTTCCTCCACTTATCCTGGCCACCTGGCCTCCCTCTCCCTGGCCACCTCCTCCAACTTGTCCAGGGGATCAGCAAGGCGTTACCAGGCCAGCCAAGAGATATAATATCTCCAGCATGTCCTGGGTCTGCCCTGGGGCCTCCTTCCAGTGAGACATGCCCGGAACACCTCACCCAGGAGGCATCCTTGTCAGATGCCCAAACCACCTCAACTGGCTCCTTTCGATGTGGAGGAGCACCCTATCTCTAAAGGAGAGGCCAGCCAGCACCTTTGGCCATGGCCTCAGATTTGGAGGTGCTGATTCTCATTCCCACCGCTTCAAACTCAGCTGCAAACTGTTCCAGAGTGAGCTGGAAACACATTGCAGAGTGAGCACCCAAACACATGAGATATCAGTGGTAAGCCCAAGATGTCCTCTATTTAGTACATCATGACTTAGTAGGGTAGCTCAAATAAGTCACAAGATATTGACCAAAAACAAATGTCATAAATGAAGAGGCTGGGCCTCAGGAGGTTATGTTGGAGTTGGAATTTTCCCTCACACATCTCCAGTTGGTTCAAAATGCCGCTTTTGACTGCAGCATGTAAAGAAGTGAACCTTAAGCCTATTATGGCCACACTCCATTAGCTGCCTGTGCACTTTGGAATCCCTCTTAAAGTTCTAGTATTTGTTTTTAAATCCTTAAATTATTTAAATCCTTAAATAGTTTTGCCCTGTGGTATCTCTCTGAGCTGCTTTACTCATACACATGCACACATGTCCAAGGTCAGATAATCTGACTGGCTGCTCATAAGTGTACAAAAAGCAAAGGTTTGGAGGGCATTCTCTTTTGTTGACCCCAGATTATAGAATAAATTGTCTTTGCACATTAGACAATCACCTACATTGTCCATTTTGAAACTCATCTTAAAACTCTCTGGCTTTTCAACCCAGCATGAGACATTGATCTTACTTGTTTTGGTTTTGTTTTGTTGTTTTATAGTTGCTCATTTTTGTTTTTATTATGTTTATTTTTTTAATTTTTGGTGTTGTTTTTACTTTTTGCTAAAGTGTTTGGGGTTTTTTTGCCTGTCCTGTCCGGCACTGTAGAAGAATTATTATCAGAATTATTGTCTGAAGGCAAAGAAAAATTCCAAAAGTGCTTTATAAATAAAGTTGGTATAGCACGTATGGTATAGTACATTACAATGCTACCCAGGTAGCTGGAGCCAGGACTGTCTGTACGCGACCAGCCTTCAGCTTCAAAGCAATGTGTGACAAGCAAATTACTTCCAGTGTGGAAATAGCTTAAGAATGTATCTGTAGTTTGCCATGGAGTGGCAGATCATGTGAACTAGCATAATTTCAAAGATGCTTCAGAATCCAAAGTAATAGCAGTGGTAAATGGACTGGTTCTTATATAGTGTTTTTCTACTCTGCTTTGAGAACTCAAAGAACCTTATGCAACATGCCTCATTCTCCCATTCACAAATATTCAAATGAACATATCGGAGAGCAACAGGGTTGAGTATCATGCCTAACAATACTTTGGCATGCATTCTGGAGCAGTCAGGGATTGAACCATTAACCTTCCTATTAGTAGATGACCTGCAAGCAGTAAGGTCTTTAGGATGTTAACAATTTAGCTTACTGCTAACTTCTAAATCTGCTCAGGTTGTAAGACCTCTTTTGTCCAAATGCTACAAATGATCTTATCACCAACAAGAAATACTACACCAATCACTTTATTGGAGTTTTTAAAGAATTTGAGACCTTTTTACCGTTCAGCACCTCAAGTTCAGTTTGATTTGAAAATTCAGGGAGCATTTGATCCTGAAAATTGGCTATTTCTGTTAGGCTCAATAACAGGATAACCTATATCCTTTTTGCACAAATCTGAAGTTTGGTAGACTAAGACTATATTAGAGAGTATAATTGTCATGCCATTTCACATTAAAATGTTCCTTTAAAACCCAGTGTGTAACTATGAGTGCGCTGCTGGCTTACCTTTCTTCTCTATGTTTCCTAACACTTGTTATTACACTACTGTGTAATAACTGTGTAAGGACTTGTTTTTCCCTATACATTAATTGTGTCATGCATTTTCATAATGATTCCTTAATGCATCACTGGAATCACTGCCACCTACGTGTTTTGGGCTTTTAAATACGGAACTCACCATCTGTCGCCAATGTTTCCTTCCTCCCCTTTACTTCCTCGCTTTCCTGGTGGCTGAGCAGAGCACCACCGAGGAATCCAGCTGTCAGTTTGACAATTGGTTAAAAGGGCCATTAACCCGGCTGTGCTTCCTTGAGGCGGTTGTCATGGTAATGAAGTTGGTGTCAAAACAGTCAGTAACAGCAGGTGGCGTTCTGTTTTGGGAGCATGAGCAAAGGTGTGTTGTGACAGATGTTGCAAGACAGGTATGAGCTTTTTGGTGCCTGGTGTGTGTGTGTGTGTGTGTGTGTGTGTGCGTGCATGTTTGGGCTTGAGTCAGGTTGATAACTGTTCTCTCTCTCTTTCACTCTGTTAACTGAGTCGACAATTTCCTTGCTGCATCAGACAGTTGGTTTTCATCCCAAAGCAGACTGCAGCACAACTGTCAGCTGACAGAGGAGACAAACACTTTAATACTTCCTGTTTTGACTGAGACCACACAGATGCTCTCCATTTAAACCCGAGAATCTGCTCATTGATGCTATGTTTCATTTTGGTTCAGTTAAAGCAGCTGGAGAAAATTTGCTGCAGTGACGTCCACCTGATCTATGACTTCATTGTTTCACTTGCACTGGTTTTTCTGCTCAGTTATTCCTATTTTATTCATGCAGCAGCTCATGTCTCTGCTGCATAAAATCCACCTGAATGTACAGAAGTTACTGTTTTTCTTAATAGCTGAGTTAAAATTAGTACTTTCTGGTGCAAAATAATTAATTAATTGGTTTTTATACATTTTCACAATAAAACCAAATAGGTTTTTTTTGTATCTTTCACCCCTTCTGGCCAAAGTTTTGGAAGCAAAAATCTTATTTAAGTTTGTATTGTGTATGTCTAACTTTGCATGCTACTTACTTCACTCTTTTACACTCGTAGTTTTCATTTTCAGCTCCATGTTTTTATTCTTGCTAGTAGAGAAGCTTTTTAGCGGTTCAAAATAATTTTTATTTATCTTATATATTTCAGCCAATTTATCTACTGTCAGTTTGTTTGATGCTGGGTGAAATTAGTTGCAAAAAGGGTGCTACATCAAAAAACTTACTATTGACTTGGTCACTGTCACTTGTTGTTTGCAAGGACATGACAACTTGTCTGCAACTACTCGACAACTATTAAGCAGTTGTGAAACTGAAGTGTATGATGCAAACCAGAAACAGAGACAATTTCCATTCAAAGTAAAATTTATGCTTTACCTCTTAAACCAATAAGGCTTTTAGTTTGAAGCTGAACAGCCTCTTTTTTCTTCCAGTTGGTGGTTAGTTAGCAGAAAAGTTGACTGCTTCAGGGCAGCTAATGCCAGAACACAGGTAAATGCAGCAACCTAGCAAGCAACCAAGTAAACACAAAGAGTACCCTCATTCTAACTGATTTCACATAGCAACAGCCAGCACCCTCTAACATCTTCACCTCATTTTTCAACTGGTCAAGGATTACACATTTTTCCCTGGCAGCCATCTCTAGGCCTGTGTGACTGAGGTCTTATATCAAAGATATCACCTTTCACTGACGTTATACAGTTCAACAAGTAGAAAAACTATTTACACCACTGAAGCGTGAGAGTCTAGATCATCATTCAGCAATACTTCTACATACACTGACATCATCACTGGACAATTTGGCTATTTCTTGCATATGAGCATGAAGCATTCATTATATGAAAAAGAAGATTTTCATAGGAGTCAATGCAGTCCTGTGAATAACTAAGTACTGTTGAGAGAAGTGGGGCAGAGAGAGATTGAAGTCCCCCTGACTTTCCCCTGTCATCACATCTGAGAGGTGGTGAAAGGTTTTAACATCCAGCCTTATCTGTTAAAAATGTTCAGAGTGGCTAAATAGCGCTATTCCCTATTTGCTAGTAGTAAGTCCCCTTTATTCTTAATCAAAAATCAATCAAAATAAAAATGTGATCAATAAATTAGATGAGAAATTTAATTTGAGTAGCGAAAGATTTCTAATGTCTTAATTTTGTGTGTGTAGACATGATCTAGCTTCAACCTTGGCACATTAGTGTGTGGCTGCAGAAATGTGGAAAAGATAAGAAATGTTGCCAATCCATTATCATACATGATTTTGTATTGTAATGGTTAAACACAGAATCATAATTCATATTTTTTATTTATTTAACCTTTATTCAACCAGGAAGATCCCATTGAGATTAAAAACCTCATTTTCAAGGGAGACCTGGCCAAGATAGGCAGCAGCAGGTGTCTCACAGTTACACAAATTACTCAATTTAATACTGGCAGCAACAACACACATGCAAAAATAAATGAAAACTAAAAAAATAAAATAAAGATACAATTCAATAAAATTCAAATAAAAAATTTAAAAATTCAGTTAAAATGACAATCTAATTAAAACAGTTGCATGTTATAGACTTGGCCTCAAGGATTCTTAGTTTAGATTTAAAAGCACTTAATGAATGAATTCAATCATTTTCCAGTCGTTCTGCAGTTTTTTCCAAGCCAAGGGTACTAAATGGACAAAAGCTCTTTTGCCAAATTCAGCTCGGGCAAATGGAACATGTTTCACTGCAAGCAGGGAACATATATAGGAAGGCAGTAATCCAAGTATTGCCTTATATATAAAACTGTATAAATGAGAGTTCTTCCGACTTGCCAAAGCAGGCCATCCTACCTGGGAGTATAACTCACAGTAGTGAGTCTGAAATTTATGGTTAGTGATGAACCTCAGATGAACCTCAGAGAAGCATGATAGAATGATAGAAGGTGAGCGAGTCATCAATCAAGATACCCAGATATTTATACGTTTGAACCAACTCTAATTTATTACCCTCAAGAGTGGTTACTGATGGAATTGTTTGGGCCCATTTCCTTGATTTAGAAAACCACATGAGCTTTGTTTTGTCTGCATTGAGAACAAATTTAAGCTGAAGTAATGAGTGCTGGACAGCAAAAAAGGCTTTCTGCACAGAGTCAATGGCTTGGACAAGAGTTGAACCACAGCTGTAAATAACTGTGTCATCAGCATAGAAGTGCAAGTTTCATAGTTTAAAGAAAAACCAAAAGTTAGTGCACTGACTCTTTGTCACTGAAACAAATGTGGATATTACTGTATATATTTTCTAATCACTGTACAGCTGACAGAAGGAAAAAAAGGTTAAAACCAAACTCAAAACTTAATGTCTTTGGATGCTTACCGGGCAGCTCTGAATGACAACCTGAAAAGAAAGACAGAGACAAAGTTGTGAAACCGGTTGACAGAAAGGTTTCAGTGATGATCAGATGATCACACTGAGGACGACGTCTTCGGTCTCAAGCAATCAATCAGAACTCTGCTTCAGAGTCACATGCAAAGTATCCTCTGATGGAGGGCAGGACCTCTTAGACATATAATTTAATGCACTTTAAGAATCATGTGCAGATTTAATTTCACACTGTTAACAAAACTTATGAACCCCCAAATTTATTAAGCACATAATGAAATGTAACTATTTAGGACTTAATAAAAAGTTTATACGTTAATAAATTTGGTTATTGTAAAGTCTTACTGAATTCAGTAAAACCAGTGACGACATTGTTATGTTCATTATAGCATCTCAGTGCAGGTGATGACTTCAATTTTTCAGAAAAAAGTAAACAGAGTGATTTCCTCTAACTTGAAGAATGGATCACATAACAAACAAATTATTTTAATTCTGGTAAAACCTTTAAACATTAACCTATCAGTCAGTCTTTCATTTTGATCTTTGCCAATCAAAACGCCAAGTCAGAGTTACCTCTGTTGTTAGTTTTGGCATAAAACCTTTACTTTGGTGTTCCTGATTAGATAATTTACAAATGAATTCTGCTGAATTTCCATATTGCAAAAAAATAACCAACACAACAAAGTGAACTAACGAACAGGAGAACAGGAAATGTGTGCACTTTGTAAAAGAGAGAAACTGACTGAATAGAGCAGAAAATGTTGATATTAAATAAAGAAGTGTGCATCACTGTGAACATGAAGAAGTCCAGTGACTTTGACTCATTTTCTTTGATTACATAATAATATTAGATATGACTCTGAGTGACATTAATGCTAAATGGACTCTTTTCTTGTATCCAAGTGGAACATGTTATTTAGAATAGTCATATTTGCACCTCTAATTAATGTCGTACTCCTTCCTCCCCAATATAACCTCAGTAATGAGAAAATATCTGAAGAAAAAAGAACTTTTTTCTCACCTTTGCATAAGGAAATGATCACCACAGTGAAACAGCACACTAACTGTTGGAGAGCCATTGTTATCTGCAACTGTTTCAGATCGCGTTTAAATATTTAAAATGTATGTTAAGCCCTGCCCATTACTAACAATCCTCAGGGCACACCAAACCATCCAGTTAGACTTGTTGGTCTTTGTGATTGGCAAACTAGTGCCTATTGCACCTTACTTTATGTACACTTTAAGAGAAAAATGACACTTTTTAGGTTACAAATAACTGTTATTCTGTTAAATTAACACTACTTTGTTCTGTAATTTGGGTACATTTTGTTTTCAAAGGACTCAAAAGCAGACACATATAAAAAGTTTTAATAAAAACCTCACAGGAACAACAAACAACAATATTTATATCGCAAACTTCACCATTCCTAAGATGGGCTGCATATCTCTTGGAGCTTGTTTTTTACTGAATGCATACAGGGGAAACTAATGCTTTTGTGTAATCACTCACATGGGCTTTTATATTAATAGAAAAGATAAGATGATACAAACCTAAATCAGAAAAAGTTGGGACAGTATGGAAAATGCAAATAAAAAAAAGAAAGCAGTGATTTCTAAATTTACTTTGACTTATATTTCATTGCAGACAATATGAACACAAAATATTTCATGTTTTGTCTGGTCAATTTCATTTCATTTGTAAATATACATCCTTTCTTGTCATTCAGACCAGCAACACAGTCCAAAAAAGGTTGGGACAGGAGCAATTTAGGGCTACTAATCAGGTAAATTGGTTAAATAATGATGTGATTTGAAACAGGTGATCTCCACAGGTGATTGTAATTATGATTTGGTACAAAAGCAGCATCCAAGAAAGGTCTAGTCCTTTAGGAGCAAAGATAGGCCGAGGATCGCCAATTTGCCAAAAAATAGGTGAGAAAATTATTGAAATGTTTAAAAACAATGCTCCTCAAAGAAAGATAGGAAGAGGCTTGGGTATTTCACCTTCAACAGTGCATAGCATAATTAAAAGATTCAAGGAATCTGGAGGAATTTCAGTGCGTAAAGGACAAGGGCGCAAGCCTAAGCTGAACAACCGTGATCTCTGATCCCTCAGGCGGACTGCTTCGAGAACTGTCATTCATCTATAAGCGGCATCACCACATGGGCTCAGGACTATTATGGCAAACCTTTGTCAAGTAAACCTTTCTCAAGTACCACAATACGTAGTTGCATCCACAAATGCTGTAAAACTCTACTGTGCCAAAAGGAAGCCCTATATTAACAGTGTCCAGAAGCGCTGTCGACTTCTCTGGGCTCTGAGGCATCACATGGACCATCACAAAGTGGAAACGTGTACTCTGGTCAGATGAATGAGTAATTTTGGGAGAAATGGACGCCATGTGCCCCGGACCAAAGAAGAAGAGGATCCTCCAGACTGCAGTAATGTGAAGCGCATTTTGGAGCACAAAATGCGACAATGAAGACCGCGCACTGTTGCCCACCTTAAGACTTGTTTGCAGGAAGAATGGGACAAAATTACACCTGAAACACTTCATCACTTGGTGTCTTCAGTCCCTAAACGTCTTTTAAGCGCTGTGAAAAGGAATGGCAACATTACAAAGTAGTAAATATTTTATTGTTCCAACTTTTTTTAAATGTAAAATTAGAATACGTGTTTATTTTGAAAAAACAATAAGATTCATGAGGAACACATTAAATAATGTGCTGTTGTGAGTTTTTTCTATGTAAAACAGGTCAAAGATAATTTAAGAAAGTAATGTTTTCCTGTTTTATTTTAATTTAACATACTGTCCCAACTTTTTGTGATTTGGCATTGTAGATGAATAAGATCATAGATGTTGCTTTGGTATGTAGTTTGCCATAAAAACTGCCATCAAATGTCTGGCAAATATCTGGAATGGCCGGTTATTCCCAGGCGTAGTGCTGAGTGCTTTCACAGTTCTTCTTTAACAGCGTGCCTAATGCTGGATTGAGACCAACAAAACTTGCGTGCGAATGGCTCTTCATGGTATGAGATGCTAACAGAGATTAATTTGTTTCTCTCTAGAACAACCGACTCAGATTCAGTGATATGGCCACATTAGTTATCCAGGCAAAGATGAGTAAACTTAGGGAATAACAGATGCAATAAATATATCGAAGAAGAAAGTTGCTCAAAAAGCCACAGCTCATATTTATTTTTGCTGTAATGTGCACCAAATTGTGGGTCCATGGGTCTGAGCAGTTTTTAAATCTAAACGTAATATTTGGCAGGTCGTTTTAATGTTGTGGAAGCCAATCTTCAACATCAAAAGTCTATCTATAGAAATTGTTCCCTGGTAAATAAAGTGGGTTTTTTAAAATATTGTACTTAGCCTGCTACATTTTAATTTTTTTTTGTAGCTTTGTTCTTTGTCCTTCTATGAGTTTTCATGAACACAGCTCTGCATCTGGAAACTGCTTTCTGTGACTGAACAAACCTAAAGTAACTAAGTGTTCTGACTTGTCATTACTTTAAAGTCACAAAAACAACTAAAAACAGTTCTTACATTCATAATTGTGTTTTGAACTGATGCAACATTGATATCATTAAAAAGGCCAGAAGTTACAAGCCTAATGTGCCAAAAGTAATTAAATAAATACATCATTAAATAATTAAATGTGTCATTAATAGTATAATAATAAATTATAAAACAAACAAAATTACTAATTAAATGTCAATCAATTTCAGTTGTTGATTTATTTATTTCCAGTTTAAATTAAATATTGGCATGTTAATTCATTAATTAATTATTCTTTTCCATTGTAATTATTTAATGGAGTCATTTTATTAATTATTTTATTAATTATTTAATGATGTATTTAATTAATCCATATTGGCAGTCTTGGCCCTGCTGCTGTATTCAGAACAATTTTATCAGTCTGTCTCACCCATCAAAGTCAGGGGGCGGGGTTAATGCTGCCACTGCAGCCTGTCTAACGTCTGATTGGTTACTGTGTACAGTAATTCAAGACCGGTTGATTCTAGATAATCTGTGAACTGGGGAGTAGAGTAGACTTGGGGGAGCCAGGTAGAATTCGTTTCAAATCACAAGCGGCAATGGTGGTGGTGCTCCAAACTGTAAGTAAAGTTTTAAAATACCCTGTTTATTTGTGACCTACTACACTTTTAATATTGCTTTAGCCAAGAATGTAGTGGCCTAATCTTCCTATATCTGGTCAGTTTGTCAATGGAGCCTATTTGCGAAGGTGTTCTGATTTGTTTGGAGATGCCCGTTCCTGCTGCCAGCTAGCTTCGCTAACAGTCAGCTGAGTGTTCAGCTCGATTCTATGATATTCCTGAACTATAAGTTACACAAATTCATAAAATTCTTTTGTAATAAAAAACCTAAGCCATCATATCCCCGAGAAGTTGTCGCAGTGCCAGCTGTTTAATTCACAGCTTCTGCAGTAATAATGGTAACCATGGACACTGAGCAGATGGATAGCTGCAGGTCAGACTTTGGGAAGTACCCCTCATGTCTCTTTGAAACAAAAAAAAAAGATCATCAACTTCTGCAGCTAGTCTTACAGCATGTTCTTGCTGGAAAATTGCAAAACAAATGGAGAGTAGATGGGCAGTTACACAAGAAGAGCTGCACAGGGCTGTAAAAGGACTTCAACCCAGCAGTAGGACCAGGAGGAACAGGAGGACAGAAGGACCACTGTCAGAGTCCTACAACAGACGACCTCCATTATGTGCATATTTCTGACCAAACTATCAGCAACAGACTTCATGAGGTCCCAGCATCTGTTAGTGGGTTCTGTTAACAGACCAGTGCTCTGCAGCTCCACTGGCTTTGACAGAGAACACCAGAACTTGGAGGTCCTCCACTTTTTTCTCGATCTCTCCCCAGATGATGTTTTAGGCATTGTAGCATTTGTCATGTCCAAACTCTTTCACATCTGTCACATGTCCTCATTGTGAATCTGCTCACATCTGTGAAGAGAACAAGACACCGATGACCAGTTCTGCTCCTCTCTGTTGAATGCCATTCAACTTTTGAATTATTACAAAATGTTCCATTCATTTTTTTTTAAGGGGTGTAAATGTGTAAAAATTTATATTTGCAGACCTGACTGGAAGTTCTCTGTCAATTTATTTCATATTGATCTGATGTCAAAACATTATTTAACATTGTTATGTGAAATTCCCAAGTGTGGGAATAATAAAGGCCATCTTATCTTAAAGTTAGTTATAATTTAGTTATAATCAGAACAAAAACAGGAAATAGAAATAAGAGTTATAAATAAGAGTTACTTTGAGTAACTGTGAACCAGTCTGCTGTGTACGTGAATAGCTAGTGGGCTGCAGCTTGCAGCTGAAGCTGCTAACATCATCATGCTTCACGTCAGCTAATTGCCCCACAGTTCAATAACCATTTTTCTTGTGTTTAGCATCAATTAACAAGTATCTGTGTCTGTATATTGCACCAGTACATCCAGTGGTTGCTAAATAAGCTTCTTGGTAATTGAACACAGTCTCTCTGGATTCAGTCATCTGAAGCTCCAAAAACCAGCAAGACAGAGACAAAAGTATTAAAATGAAAGGTTCAAAACAGGACTTAGAGAAATGGATAATGTCACAATTACTGTGACTATAATTTTACAATTTACTTACAGTCTATGCATATTTTTATAAACTATAAAGAATCAGCTGCATCCTTAGTAACAACGGGTCCTCACAGCAGACAGCTCCACATTTTGATTTTTGGTGAATTTTTAGACCAGATC
>VUQG01030712.1:0-10251 GCA_015106755.1 Etia nguti | reverse complement strand
GCTGTCTGCAACGTGTGTTCTGACTACACAAACGTACTCCGGGCCAAATGAATGGATGCGTACACAGGCTCCGGAACAAGCATCCAAGAATCCGTGTTCTGGAGAACCTATTTGACTAATGAATGCCACTGTCTATCACTACACTAGTTACAGTAGAGTAATGAAGGCTATTGTCGTTCAGTGCAAAAAGGACATCTGTGGCAAAGAGTCTCTTAATATCATCTTTGGCATGTCAACCAATTAGAAAGCTTTCGAGTTCAGACACATGTTTGTGCTACCATGGAAACTCCATATAGGAAGCTGCTTCTGAAAAAGGAGTCTGTGAAAAGCTACCTGACTGCTCCAGCTGGGATAGTCTCAGGATCACTGCCATAAAACTTTCCAAGAGGTGGCTGTTTGTCCTTGAACGCTGATGCAGCATCAGCTTATGATTAGTGTGTCGCAGTGAAACCGCGACTAATGGCCTATCAACGCTGTCGTGCGGTGTGCTTATGCCGCTGCTTGCTACACGCCGTCATTTTAATTTAATACTTTGTGTCCTGTGAATCACGAGTTGAAGAAGTTGCAGGTAACTGAGTGCACATAGCTGAATCAGAAGAAGATGAGGAGTGGGTGCAGGTGCCGCTTCAAACAATGCCTTCTGTAACACGTAACAGTTATCTGTTAGGAATGAGTATTCGGAGAAAAGATATGCATCCATAGACAGATTGCTCTATAGCCATAGGAAGATCACTGAGTCATACTAGCAGCTAGAAAAAGAAAAGCAGAGATGCTGCCCGCAAGCAAAGGATTATGGGGAAAATGCGGCTAAACAGAGAAGCACAAGACAAGTGGTACAGAAAAAACTGTGGCAGAGGAGGCTGAAGGAAGAGAGTTTGACAGGAATGACAGGAGATGAGAAAAAGGGAGGAAAGATGTGTTAAGATCAGTAGAACAAGACAGGGAAGAGAGCTGGAAGGACAAAGGGAAGGATGGCTGTGATTTGTCGCACGATCAGAAGTAAAACATTTTACAGTCAAACACAAATTAGCAGAACAAAGATGGAATAATTACAAGTACCCATCTTTCAGGGCTGAAATGAAATTCCTTCTCCGTTCCTCCCATCCATCACATTATTTTTTTTTACCCTCTCATTCCTCATCATCTCCTTCTCTCGCTTTACTCTGTCACCATCCCTCCTGCTGTAGACAGCCGCCGGCATACAGCGAGCTCGCCTATAAACTACAGAGAACAAGCCCAGACAGAGCGGGAACGGGATCTGGGGCCTTAAAGATGCAAATGATTTTTCTTCTCACCAAACTAGCTGTTGGATGTCCTCCATTACGTACGTGCTGTAAATGGAGAAGGCTGAATTATTCATACCATCACTTGGCTTAAATGAGATATTTAGAGTAAATTCAAGTTTGACTTCCTTGGGAGCGCCTTAGGCTTGTAGGCAAGAAATATAGAAACATGAAATGTACAAGACACACTTGTGCATCTTGAATTAAATTATGTAGTGTTCCCAGGCAAAGAATTCAAATCCTTTTTCTTTACACGTGAACATAAGTGCAAAAACTACTTTGCTCCTAAATAAAATGATGCTTTCGCTTTTTGTCTGCATTAATTTTCATACCAAAATTTGTACTGGAATCAGCAGGAATTCACTTTTGAACTGAGGAGAAAATAAAAAACACACAAAAAACTTGAGTTCTCTGTTGTTGTGAGATTTATGTGCGATGGTACTTACAGAGTAAGGTGAGCAGGAGTGCTGCGAACAGCACAAGAAACCTGGCACGATGGGAGGGGGCAGAGCTGCAGTGCATCCGGTTCTTATTACAGATGCAAACCTGAACCTTGACCTCTGTATTGTTGGACAAAGGGGGTACCCCTGAGTCCGTGATGAGCAACGGGAGTTGGTAGTTGTCTTTCTTCAGACTGCGCAGAAGCATGATTTGGGAGTGTGTCGCTGTGGAAGACAAAGAAGAAATTGGATGGGGTTGAAAGTTATGTCCACCTTCTCTACATAAACAGTGACCTCCTTTGCAAAGCACAACTAAATGTGTGTGTGCTACAAACACAAACCTACTCCTCAAGTAACCAGATGCAAAGGCATTCCTGACAACTGAATAACAGAAATTGCCGCCATTTAAGTTGCATAAGATTCATTACATTTTGTTGCATCATACTTTAAAATTCCTCAAGAGACACAACAGAACATACTGAAACTAGTGCACTTCATGCTGAAATGTGTCACAATATGCATACCAACACATTTTACCTGTCTGCCAGAGCTGATAGCTCTAAAATAGACAGGTTTAAGAATTGTGTTTACTTAGAAAATCTGTCAAAATAACGTTATAAGGCAACACTAAGCAGTAAACGCTATAAATACTGAGGTCATTCTTCACACAAACTCGCCCCCACAGATCAATGTGTTTGGAAAGGTTTTTCCAGTTTCATCACACTCTGATTTGTACATGATGAATGAAAAACCGAACACTCGGGTGACTGTAAACACCTCGAGGTCTTTCTCTGTACAATCAGACACAATAGGACATGTTGCTCTCTTGCACTCAGATTGGTGAAAAATTACAGGAAACCTTCCTGGCAATAAATGACCTGTCATGGTCCCGAGTCTAGTGACTCAGTGTTTGTTTTTGCTTATTAATATTGTTTGTTTCTGTTAGTGTCTGGCTGTATTTGAGTGATTTTTAGAACTTGGGTTTTGTTTCTTTGCCTCTCCTGTGCTACATGTTTCTTGTCTAGTCTCCCCGCTCTCTATGCTCGTGCATCTCCTGTGTCTGCCCTGTCAGCCTGGTCAAGTCTGCGTCTCCGTGCTTGTCTTGTGTTTCCTGTTTTACTTTGGTAGTCTCACGTTCTGTGTTCAGTGTTTAAGTTTTGCTTTCCCCTCGTCTCGTTATGTCAGATTAGTCCCAGCTGTGTTTCCCTCCTGTTTCTCATTCTTGTGTATTTAAGCGCTGTCTTTCCGCTGCCCTTTGTCACGTCGTACCCTCACAATGCTTTGTATTTCCCTCTGTGTTCCGAGCCAATTCCTGGTCCTCAGTTCCTGGTTTGTTTTCTAGTTTGAGCTTCTTGTTTCTGGTTTAGTTTTGTATTTTGGGGCAGGGATAGCTCAGTAGGTAAAGTGTTGGCCCCGTGATCGGAAGGTTAGGGGTTCGGTACCCCTGCACGCTGCTCCCCGGGCGCCCAATGGCAGCCCACTGCTTCACTGACTGAATGGGTTAAATGCAGAGAGGAATTTCCCCACGGGGATCAATAAAGTATACATTATTATTTGATGTTAGTTTTTTCCAGCCAATAAAGCGGCCGCTTTGAGTTCACCTTTTGGTGTTCGAGTCCAGCCACACAGCTGATCGTGACATTACATAAAACTGAACACCATTGTCCCAGAAGATGTGCGCTTCCTTGACTGAACAATGATAGTTGTAGTGGCGCAACATTCAAATCGCTCACAAGTATTCATTTGGGTTGTGGTTTGGTGACTGTGAGTGCCATAGCAGTGTGAGGAAGAAGAATTATTATTATGATTATGTTTTTTTTTGGTTTCTGAAGTCTCATTCATCTTTTACCTACAATTTAGGGCATTGAAGGCTGGAATGTTTCCAATTAGGCCAGTAGTAAAGTTGTCGCTGGTGACTATGGAGACAAAAAAACGGAGTCTAACAGGCACTATCTTAAAATGTCTCTTGGGAGAGCAGTGGTTGGGGTTTCACTTTGAGATTCTGGGTCGGTTCTGTATGAATTTGATCAATTGCATTTGTTCATGTGCATGACTGCATCATAGAGTTCCCTACAGCTCTCGTCCATGCTTTAGGTTATCCTCTTCAAAATAGTAATACTGCAAACCCCAAATTGTACTGCTACACATCAAGGGTCCTGGAAGTAGGTGGGCCATGTGCCCTTGTCCTACATTCTTACGAGTCATTTCCATCAACTCTAAGAAAAGCAGGTAAATATAAAACAGAGGATTGGAATGTTCTAATGCTGAGTTCTCTGTCTTTACCACCATTTTGATGAGAAGGAACAGCTGACATGCCACTGCAGTTTTCCATTGGAAACTTTATTAACTTGTATCTCTTAGAGATTATTTTGTCTCTAGTGTGGACATCGCTTCTAGGTCTGAAAAGGAAAGCCCATATTGAAGTGCCATAAATCTACATTCTGTGTCTTCTGTTGTGGTTGGAAAAAGAAATCAAGTCGAATTAAATTCTATAAGGAAACAGACATCGCCTCCCTTTCGCTGACCTCAGCTGCACTTTCTTGATGAGTTTGTGGTTTCAGGTGATAGTTTTAAATCTCACTGGATACAATGTGATGTTCATCTTGTGAATTATAATTCTCGTTAGAGAAAAAAAGAATCAGTATTTCTTTTTTGACAATCACCGCCGGCTGCCATAGTGAAAAACAAAAAAACAAAACAAAAAACAAGACATCCCTTTTTTTTCTCTATGGTGGCCAAAATTTGTTGACTCACCACATCATAGCTTTTCCCCATCATTTACACTTGTTTTTGGTGTAAGCAATTAATTATTTTCAATCATAAGATCAGCAATTTTATTCCCAGTCTGCCTTCTTTTTTGACCCCCACCCACTTCCTAAATGATTACAGGACCTTCCAGCCTTTATTTATGAGAGTACAAAGAAGGAAGTTTGTGCACTTCCCACCTACTTTGTTTTTATGTCAGCTAATTATCAGCTATGACGCATATAGAAAGATAAACAGTTTTTACACACGATACTACGCCGCAGAACAAAGAAAGGACGGGAAAGGGAGGGATTGGGCCAAAGTGTGGCTCTAAGCAGCACAGGTGGTGACTGACTGATATGTGTTTTTTCCCCCTGGGATAACAGCAGCTGTGCACTTGCTGCAGTGACTGCTCATAATTTCAAACATACAAATCCATACTGACATCAGCCCTCAACACTTTCCACACACGCTGAACTTTTCCCTTGCCGAAGAATGTCGAAAAGACCATTAAAGAACTTCAAGGTTTGCAGATTGCCCGTGTGCTGGATTCAAGCAGAAAACTTATTTTAGTCTGTTAGCATTTTGATCCTTGCTGACTGTAGACAGCCTTGATGATGAAGTTAAGTTGCACAACTTTTACTGACTTCCATCAGATTATCCAGGAGAGTCCTGTATTGTATGTATAGTGTTATACTGAAGAACACTTTAAAAGAGAAATTTGAAGTGTATTGTCAAGACCCCTCCACATAAAACATCAAGCTGTTTTTACACTGAGATGTACTGTCAAGGCAGAGCCACGAGCTCTCCTGGTGCTGGATACACACAAACAGAAGCACACACAGGGACACAGCTGAGATGAGCACAGCACCAGTCTATTTCACTGGGAATGGGTTCTTTCTCTGCTGGCCCTATCTGTCTCTTCCAGCGGTGGTGATTGAGGAGTGTCTGTACCCCCCTCTTCCGCTGTCAGTCAGCGCTAATACCTCTGGGCAGGTTTTAGCTCTGGTCTGTCACTCAAACAAACACAGACAGCACTGTCGGTCATGCAACCCTGATTCAATGTCTTGGTTGTCTGTCTATCCTCCTCTCCGCTTCCCTCGGCGTACCGTTTTTCTCCTCATCCTTATCATGTGATCTGTAGGAATCTCTCCAGTTATGACTGTTCCACTATCCTGGACGGTCCAAATCAACACTGTGTGACAGGATATCAAATTGTACTCGGATGAATTGACCCTTAAACATTTTTGACATGAAACTGATTCCAGTGTACCAGTTTTCTGTAACACTTCTCTCAGATTTTCCTTTAAACTCCTAGATTCCCCAGGCTACTTTCCAGCAGCTCACTGAGAAGTGGTTTAACCCCCCCGAGAAAGGAAAAAACAGCATACAAAAAAAGGAGAAAAGTGACTGTCAGTCTATTAAGGTTATTAGGAGAGGAAAGGTGGTGTGGTGGCCAGCACCGAGTTCACATTTTCTGGTCAGCTATGGGATTGCTGTGTGGAGTATGTTTACTCTCCCACTGTGTGAGTGGGGTTTCCTACAGTGCTCTATCCTCCCACAGTCCAAAGGCATGCATGTTAGAATAATAATGACTCTTAATTGGTAATAATTGTAGATGTAGGGCTACATAAAGAGCTGAGTATGGTATAAGTCAAAGGACTTTGCGTGGTAAGACTAGAAAAGTATCATATAAATACTAATCCATGCTGGCATACCTCACTCTTAATATTTCATTAGGAGAACCATTTTTTGTTATGTAAACTCAATTATGGCATCTAAGTAATGCACTCTCTTTCAAAAGCCTCAAACACTGCACTTCTATTAGATACTTCAGACTTTGCATATATAAACACAATGTGTTCTGTAGCATTGCACTTTGACACTGGTAGACGTAATTGCAGATGATCTATTTTAACCTCCTAGGACCTGGTGTCCACATATATGTGGACATCACATTTTGGGTTGTCTAGACCAAAATACTAAATTTTGGCCTGATATCCACTCACGAGGACATTATACTGCCACTGTTCTATCGAAATTTAAAACGAATGTTCTCATATTTGGATCTCATTTTTCTCAGAAACAAAAATCAGGTAAAAAAAAAAAAATCATGTATTTCTTTGTTTTTACATTCATCAGGTCCCAATCAGCCCAAATAGCAAAGAGAAATTAAAAATGCCATGAAAGAGTTCAGGTCTTAGGAGGTTAAAGAGAATCAAAGTCTGAATGAAGAGGAAGGAGATGTTGTAGTAGCATAAATCACAACTTTCAAAGTCAGGAGTGAGTTTCAGTTCTGATTTTAAGTGTGTTGTATGTTTTGGGGTTTTTTTTACTCACAAAATCACTTGGTAGATTTAGGAAAAGACTCTAATTGAACATAATTTGACAACTTCATAATATTAACACCAAACATTGAAAATTTACACTTACAGCTACCTTTTGAATGTAACAATGTGAGAGTGAGCCCAGTATCCCTTTTGCAAGTACATCTGTAGTGAGCTGGTACACCTGTTTGTTTAAGATTGCCTTGTATTTTTAATCCCTTGGCCACATGGCCCACATATTGGGCTGATCATTTGCATTTTGATTGACTTTGCATAAAAACACCCCAAAAAACGTATCTCATAGAAAGTGTTTTTACTTTAAAAGACATTAGCTGATCTTTGTGGAGGTCAGAAGAGAGGTACTACAGTGACTGGTGCATCTGTAGCTCAGGAGGTAGAGCAGGTCATCTACTGATCGGAAGGTTGGTGGTTCTCCCCCTAGTCTGCATGCCAAATATCCTCGGGCAAGATATTAATTAGTAAGCACTTAAAATCATAGAAGAAAGTGAATGTGGCATGTTGTATTAAGTGCTTTGACAGTAGAAAAGCACTGTATAAGAATCAGTCCATTTACTGTCTACAGTTGTCTATAAGTCCTGTATTTAGACATCTGATCCACAATCAAATACCATGTGAAAGGTTTCTGATTTATTTCAGCATGAAATCCAAACGTACTGCCAAAGCAGCAGAAGCATACGTGGATACCTGGATACTACTCCATTTTGTGCTTTTCTATCAGTTATGGATTGGCCTCCACAGATCCTGACAGAGAACAGAACAAAAGGCATCCAACATCCAGAGCTCTGGATTGTTCTTGTAGAAGCACAGAGAACTATTCCCAAAGACTGCTTCAAGAAATTACAATAGATGTTATACTGAAGAATAACGGCGGTCACACCAAATATTGACCATCAAGCTTGTTACAGTTGTACAAACCTGGTTTTTGCCTCATATATTTCCATGCAAATTTCCATGTTTCAGTAAATGGTTACACCTAAATTCAATTTTGCTCACTTTTGCAAAGCACTGTATAGATCCCTACTGAAACACAAAGATAATTAGCATCATTGTCATTTTAAACATTGTAAATGAAGGCTAACAAGCCATCATTTTAATTTAAATCAAGGTAAATTAAATCATACTGTGTAACTGACAGTTTTAATGGTTATTTCAGTAGAAAAACTGAATTTAGCTTCAATTAGTTCTTATTGTATTTGCTCTTTGTGGATGGTGGGAAATTGCTTTCGTGATCTGCGTCACACATATAACCTGAAGTAGAGCGACAGTTTGCACATATTTTTGTAGTTATATGTAATAGTTAGTTTGTAGTCAGTACCTCCCAGTACAGGTTTTCTGTATAGCCTGTCCCACACTGCAAATTCCCACTAAATTCTAACTTTACCTGTTTGGTGACACAAGGAGTGTCATGGGACTGTCACTCTGTGTGTAGTTCTGAGATACTGGTGGCTTTGATAGAACAGTACCTCTTAATGCTCTGGGCATGAGAAGAGGCTAGCCTGACACAGTTCAGGTTAGTTTTGTATAAAGGAGGACGAATCTCATTTTAAAATAAAATACTTACAGTTAACCCGGGTAACTTTCCATGTTTTGTCTAGGTCAGGCTGTTTTCCAAGTTCTATTTTAAAGGGTGCAGCGTTGGGTGGGAGGTCCTTGTCCCAACCCCCAACTACAGCAACAGTCACATCGTAGGCATCCTCGCACACTCGTGCTACCGATGGTAAGACGTACGGGGCATTATCATTGTAGTCTTCCAGGTGAATGATCAACGTGCCGGTACCTGTGGCTGGAGGAGTGCCTGGAAACAGATAAAAACATACACGTATGAGAAAAGGAAAGACATTCGAACTAATTCCCTTTGCAAAATTTAGTGCACTTCTGTAGGCCTGGATGCTCCTGAGCATGTGGAGAATGTGAAATGTAATGATCTGGACAGATGTGAAAGGAGCAATAATACAGTGTGGCTGCAGTAAAACACGGTGTAGTCATTATTTACTAAATTCTGCTTTTAGTGGGTTTTTTTTCATTCTGCAGAGTTACAACATGTTCATTGGGAATTTAAAAAAAAACAAAAGAAAAACCCACTGACAAATACAAAAATGCCCCAAAACAAAACAGCACTACTCTTAATAAGATCCACGCTGCTTAGCTGACCTAATTTAACCCAAACAATAAAAAACTGTGTGTCGATTCGGTACCGGAAGAGCATGAATCACAGCGGCTCGTGTTCTGCAAACGAGCATTCTGACTTGGCATTCAGCTAGCTTCTGTGTTTGGATGAGATTACACCTTATTGAAGGATGCTGTGTTAAAAAGCACCTTGGCACTTCTCTATTATGGCTCTCTGTTTCACTGCGATTAGAGGTTATTAAAAAACCTGCATGGCATCCAATAACAGCTCCAGAGGTCAGTCAGCAATTAACACCTAAAGACAAGATCTGTAATTGGAAAATGGGTCCCCTCCACCTTTTCGAGCTAAAAAAAAAAATATTTGCTGACAATTTAGGGCAGAGAGGGAATAAAAACAAGTCGAGATATATGCGCAATAAATGTCAAGTGATGCTGGAATGAAATCCAGTCTGGGTTTTTACAGTGGCTTTAGAAAAAAGCTGCACACACTGAGCAGGAAATGTTACAGCTGCGAAATGCTGATTAGGTGAAAGTTCACTTTTTAATATGCTATTCGCATTAATATGAAAAACAACTGGATTGTTTGAAAGAGAAACACAAACGATGGATTCTTATTCCACCAGTGTGCATTTTCAGTTGTCACAGCGGGGGAAGAACAGGTGTATTAATGACGGCCACATTTCATTAGGAAGGTACGTGCTGGTTCACTGTCATAGCTTACTGGGACACCTAATGAAACTGGGCCATCATTAATTCAGCCTGTGCTTTCCCTACTGTGGCAAGTCAATGAAAAAAGGGCTACTAGTTGGAATAATGTTGCTAGTATCATGTTGGCTACTGTAATTTGATTAAAAAGCATCGTTTCTGGCTGATTCTTTCATCTTGTAGCTGACTCGCTTTAAGATTAAGTATTGTAAAACTTAAATATCCAGTTAATGACACTAGCAGAACTAAAACAGTTTCTCGCAGAAACTGTGTCTTATACTGAGCTAATGATCAATCACATTCAAAACATTAACAGTATATGTATAGGTATCCGTCTTTAAGTCTGACATCATTAGCCATGTCTGGGTCCAAACTCCGCTTCAGGTCCCAAAGTCAAACGAACACTGCAGCATCACTGAGAGTTACAAACTGTCTAAATTCTTTCATCTTTAATAAAATGATCAGCGTTGCTGCTTTACCAGGTGTAACAATCAAGTTTAACATCCAGGCATCCATGAAAACAGAATTTATTACATTTAACAGAGTTAGAAGTTAGCAGGAAGTTAGCTCGCTAGTTTCCACCTAAACATGATATAGCATGTT
>VUQG01030710.1:0-14764 GCA_015106755.1 Etia nguti | reverse complement strand
TGGTACTCATGGCCATTGATCAGTGGTCTTTGATCAGTGGGTTTTGGTCAGTGGTTGTTGATCAATGGTCATGAGAATTTGCATAATTAAGATTAAGGAACTGACCTCCCAGCCCATTGTTCCTTCAGTGGGCTGGTTTCAGTCGTTATGCAAATGTACTGTTTATAAGATTGGGGAAACCTGCAGTCAGCTGAGACTGAAGAAGTCACTTGGATGAGTGACGAAACGTTTCTCCCACTGAAAACGCTACGTCCAGATGAACAGAATCAACTTTTGGAGATACTAATAATAATAATAATAATAATAATAATAATAATACATTTTATTTATAGGCGCCTTTAAGACCCTCAAGGTCACCTTACAATAGCACATAATTATATTATTATTATTATTATTAATAATAATAATAATGCTTCAATAAATGAATGAGACAATTAGCCAAATATTGTCTTGATCTTCTAAAGATCATCTGTTGGCACAATCCTAACCGAAATACTTTTAAATCTTTTGTCATCTAAAAGGGAAACGACTATGGCACTAAACAGTTATTTCACACTTTACAGTCTTAGCTGTGCCTCTTCTAACTGCACAGCTTAATGTGTTACATCTATTCTTAGACAACAGAGTAATAAAAGCTTACTTAAATGTTCAGCTGTACTACACTAAGATAGACTAAGATGAAGTGTAGGATTACCTCAGAACCTTTCTCAAATTAAGTGATCTATGTAGCATGGCCCATTCTCTCACAAATGTTTCTAAAGCCAGACTGCATGGCTGGGTGCTTGATTTTATACTCATGTATATAACGCCACGAAGAAAGAGAGGAATACAGATATAGATATTAGATATACCTTTTGTTTCATAAGGAGTGAGCCAAACTTGAATTTGTCAATCAGTGCATGTTCATGACTTCCTATGTTGCATCATAATTGTTAAAGGAGGATGGTTGCTGTATTCACACCCTGTTCTTTTTACCCTGTTTTGCCCCCAAGAGGTCCCATTGATTTTTTTTTTTTTTTTTTTTGAAATGCAGTAGAGAATCGCAATCATTCTTGAAAAAGAAATAGCCTAGAACATGTCAAATGGTTGAAACAAAGTCTGCCTTCCACTGCTATGCTTAGCTCACCAGGGAACCTAAACCAGCATACTAAAGGCTGCTTCTATTAAAACCAAAACCCAAAGAGAAAATGTAGAGTGTCTACATACACAGGCATAGAAATGCTCCACTACCTTGGACAACCACTGGTGGCTGTTTAGTGTTGATAAGAAATTTGCCCTCAGGTCAGTACATTTCTTAAAAGCACAACTGAGAATGTAGCAGTGATGAACCTATGAGTAAGACACTTTTTTATAGCATTATTTTCCTTTCGGATCCCACTGTCCTCTAGAATGAACCATGTATATTAATGGAAATAAATATTAATGGAAATAAATCCCTGACGTGTAAACATGTATACACCCATTCATCTCAGAAGGCTGATTAAAAGACCTCTTTTTTTTTTGTATAAACAGCTCTGACACACAGCCATGTTCACTAATGCAACATCAAGCATGGACATTTTTAATATTGCTAATTCTGTTATCGCTGTGGGGTGTCCGATTACCTCCCAGCCCACTGTACCACGCTGATGGGTATACTATTAACAGCACAGACTGAAAGCGATCCAGTGACACAGGAGTAATCTGATGATAGATAAATAAATATATAAATAATTAAATATGGCAACCTGGTAGGGGTTGTTTATATATGATCCCAGTAAATCTCAAAATCATTGTGGATGACTTTCTCTCCCTCTCTACACTCCCCTCCATGCGTGATAGATTAACTAAGCAGTAATGATGTGTCTCTTGTGGAATGGACAGTGCAAATCGTTGTAGGTTCTAAGCCAGCCAGTGGAGACAGGGCTGGCTGGGCAGAGTGATAGATTAGGGATTTTTAAATACTCCTCCTGGTGAGTTCTGCCACAGCCAAAAGAGCAGCTGGGGTTTTTCTCACTCGGTAAGGGGGGGTGGAGAAGGGCCACAGATGGCCATGGGCCCTGCAGGTCACCGCTATTCAAAGATGCATCCTGGAGTGAATGAGTGCGTAAATTAATCTGGGCCTGCGGATGCAGTGGAATTTACTGCTCCGTGTCCTCCAGTAATAAAACCTGTACTTTTAAATCTATATTATATATGACACATAAGCTATTAAGGAATATTTTAACATTATTACTCCTATTGATTTAAGGATACATATTATTTTAAAGTCTGTACAGACAATGCAATGATGTGAAGACTTCCACTCTGAGATGACTAAATCATCACTTAAAGAACTGGCACAAAGTTGCTTCATTTTGGGCTGTATGCCAGGGAGCAGCATTTCATCACCCTGCTTGCAAACTGATCCATGTGATCACCAATTTTAAGGCAATCATAATTGATTTAGCCTATTTGAAGTTCTGGTAATTATTTTTTGCATTCAAAATGACAGGAGCTTCACTTTGTTACTGTATATATTTTATTTTAGGTACTTAAATTTTACATTATTTCTTGCTGTTTCATGTTTCTTGTTATTTATCCATGAAAAATGTGGAAAAACCTTTCAACATCTTTGTTGCACTGCAAAAATGAAGCCACCATTTCAAATCTCTAAATATTTTTACAAGTGATGGCGAGTGTAGGGATAACAACTTGATAATAAACCTCGTTTCAGATGTCATTGAGCATGCTTGAGGTCACTGAAGTCCGGTCTTAATTACTTTAGAAGTAGCTAACAAGTTGTCAAATTGGCTTGAGTACTTATAGTGAGAATGAGACTACACTTAAACACACACATCTGCCTTAGACAGATAAGGTATATGTGTAAACATGGACCCAAGCAGGCTGCTGGGTCACGCTAATCTGGGTTTAAGCCAAAGCACCTTTCTGAACAGGCTGAAGAGGTGTGAATCCGATATGGATTACTGAGGTTTGCCACACTACAAAAGGAGGGGCTCAGTTCAAGGTAGATTTTAGCTTCGTCAACAACAATTTTCTTTAAACTTCAGCTGGACCTCAGCCAAACAAAAGCATCTTATCTTCTTTTGTAAATTGCTTCCTGGAGAAGTTTTGCTATTGCTTTCAATATGAAATCATTTGTAGTTTTACATTTTCAAAGCAAATTCTAAAACCTATATTGTCACAGAAGATTTACATATATGTCACTCTCTTTTTATTTACAAAAAAAAAAAATACAACTTGTTTTTCAAATGCCTGAATGCACTGTCAAAACTGTAGGTGTGGATTTAAAACTCACAGCACTGTCACGACCCCTCCGGCGTTCTGATATATCAGTTCCTGTGGGTGTAGGCACAGAGCGATTTACAGTGGCAGAGATATAATCAAATGCTTCAAGAAACAACACATCTGGAAGTGTTCAGTGAGAGAAGAGACAGTTCGAGAGAAGGAAGAAACGAGATAGAGGTGCACAGTCTCTTACTTCAGGCTGAGTGTCATCTCAGCTGGGTGGATTTGTGTCGTACATTTGATGTTTTTCACTCCTAACCTTGTAAAAGAGGCTCAGTATAGTCTTGGTATGTTGTATTTTTGAAGTTAAACACATTTCTTTAAGTCATCTAAATATAAAAAATGGCAAATTTTGTTAATATAATAGTAAGATAACAGTAATCTTACTAAAATGATCAGTGTATTTATGTATATTAAGTGTTTATGTGCCTGCATTTCCTCCATCAGCAGGTGGACCAATCTGATCAATCTGACCAATTCTTTTGATTTTCGTATTCATCATCACTCTGCAAATACAATCTCATGTTCTCAATTTGCATTTATTTAACCTGTCACATTCAACATGTTAGGCCCATATGTAACCTAACAACAAAATTTGTATCCGTGATGTAATTTTGTTTGACTCACCACTAAATACAGAATGAACAATGTGAAAACGCACCACAGTCCTGGCAAAAACTGCCAGCAGGGTGGGCTTTTGTTAGTAATAGCAGTAATATTCTAGAGGTTCCACCTTAACTAAGTTTGACTGCAAAAATCTAATTGTTTCAATTGTTTAAATTCCTCATTGAGTGCTTGGGTAAAATCTAGTAAACACATAGAGGTTGCACACAGTTCAGAATATTAATCCATTCCTTCACATGCAGACTGCAGAAAGCTTCTGAGTTTTTATGGATACAGTGAAGTTTACGATGACATGTTTTGGTCCAGTGATCACATTGATTTATTTATTGCAAAGGCTGCTCCATGTGTGTGTTAATATATATGCAAAATATAATGTGAAAACAGGAAAATTATCCTTGTTTGACATATTGATTGCATAAAATCCTTGTGCAACAGTTGTTTAAAATATGTCAAAGTTTCATCATAAGAATAGAAATGAGCAATGTGCTAACCCGTATCAAGATTTCCATCAAAACCACTTCCGATCATGGGTGTCAATTTGAACATGGAAGGGTAATACAGCATAAGAGCAATTAACTACAATATTTTGCATGTCATGTAAATGTGATACAAACAATATGGGGAACAATGAAGAAGCACAATCTGAGTCTAGGAGCAGGAAGTCAGAGACAGGCATATCTCTGCCTCTTGTTGAAACCAAACTTTACACGATGGGAATTATTGATTAAATGTTCACTTAAAAGGCCAGTTAGATGGAGAAGGTCACATCAAGGTTTTCACTACAGGGGGATGGAGATGCATTTGACCTGTCAGCTGAGGATAGGCTCAGAGTAGGTACTGTGGTAGGAAATGGCACAGCGATCTTCTTAAATGGAATCTATCCAAGCTGAAAGTCGCTGGGCTCAGCCCCTACAGACTAAGCTAAGTGTCAATAGATCTGAAAAGTCTTTCAAGAGTTTTCTATAAAGTAATGTTCAGAGGCCATGTAAGGTTCTCCCATAAATATCACAGCTTGTCTGTAGATGTGTTGTGAAGTTGTGATTTAAAAGGCATGCAATTGTAGCTTTGCCAGTAATAGGAAGATAAATAGAAGAATCATTTGAGGTAATTGACCAGAGAGCATAATTATGAGAAAAATCACTATTTTATGACTCTTTCAAAAGGTTAATGCGAGAATAATTTGTACTAACTGCTTTCTATTAACATGCTAGACAGTTCTAAAGAAATTGGGAATCACATTATCAACAGAGCAATTGTAAAGAACAAATTAAAATGAAATTAGTTATTAGAATGTCAACCTTTTGAATTGATCAGACCAGTGCATTCTATTAGAATACTTTTTCTGGCACTCTTTAAAATATTTTCAATGTATAGTCTTTGTTTTCCAGAAAATTATAAATCTGCACTTACAGTTGGGTCCATAGGTGTTTGGGTAGGGAAAAATTGTTTAACTTTGACACTCTGCAACACCACACTGGATTTGAAATGAAGCAATCAAGATGTAGTTCAAATGTTGATGTTCAGTTTTTATTTTTTTCTTAAATACGGTTTTTAACAAAAAAGCATGAATTCAACAATTATTGATAATTTACAGGACAATTAATGGGATAATTGACTGAAAGGCAATTTTATGGCCTGATGTAGCCTGTTTCCCTGATATTTCATGACAAATTAAGAAGTTAACAGGTCTTGAACTGATTCCAAATATTGAGTTTGCATTTAGTAGCTGTTCGTGGGAACTCTCACAATGTGGTCCAACAAGACGTCAATACAAGCGAAGGAGAACATAATTAGGTAGAGGAGCGAATAAGACCCGCCACTGAGAGCATAAACTTCAGGAGATGCTATCTCAAAAAGCTCATAATTTATAAATAAGCAACATAACAAAATATAACCAAGCGGGATTATCGCAAAATTCCTATGTAAAGAAAAAGCACTTCATAACCTGTGCCGAAGACTGAGAAAATCTTTTTGAAAGAGGTGCTTTATAATCTAAAGTACAGTACATTATATGGGTAGAGAAATACTCTGCTCACATCAAACAGATGCTGAAAAATGGTTGGATGGCGTTTCTTACAATAATGATGACATGAAAATGTACAACAAAAAGGCTTTTTAGACCAAAAAAAAATATATATATATTCTTTTATGATCTAGTTAGTCACCTGATCTCCCAAAGCATCTCAAGAGATGAAACTCAACATTTACTAATGTCCATAAGTTCAAGAGTTTAGACAGAATAATTCTGCTAAAAAAACCCAATAAAAATTATGTTAATCATGATTGCTAATTCTGAGGGAATGTAGTCCACATTTAGGGTCCAGAACAAGGGGAGTGTTTTTGAGAAGCATTCATCATCGAATAGAATTAAATAAATCAAACCATTAATTTATTAATAATAATACAAATAATTATTATACTTATGCACAATTGTGCAAAATTCATTCACATAAGTTCTGTAATTTACATTATCTGATGTTCATATACTGAGTGATGGATTTAAGATTAATGAGAAATGGGAGACTAAACCAAAACAACCAAAACAATACAGTTAAAAACACCAGCAATGATGCATTTATCACTATGTAGAACACTTTTAATGTCAGAGCCTTAAACATGCCACAATTTATCCAAGTTTCATGTGAATGCAGAGAGGAAATGTGGACCAAATATAAGGAGGTTACATAAGTGCACTTTTAAAATAGGTGTAGATGATCTGACATACGGTATAATAACGTAACCCCAATTTTCCTTAATGATTAATTTAAGTGGAAAAAATGCCGCTTCTCGGGGGTATTTTGAAGTGACTCATTCAACTGTGGGATTTCGACCAGCGGCTCCTGTACAGTCACCTCTACAGTGCTGAATGCAGGAATAACTGGCTGCAACCTACCAGGGAGGAGTCGTTTAGAGCTGGAGGAGACCTCACACTGCGAGATTTCTTTTCATGGTGACTATATTCCTGATTTGGCACAAGTCATCCCTAAGGGGGAATGCAAACAGCTGTCCCACACACAAACAGAGATGTACGCACACCTAAACTCACAGATCTTTATTCCCAATACCCGAGCTGACTTTCATCCTTCTGCTTTGACTTCCACTGTAGAACCAGAAGGGTCCTATTTCACTGGAAACAAAGGGCACTTGTTTTGAAAAGGATTATTGCCTGGTATCGCTGTTAAACTATGAAACACACTGATACTGCATGTTTATACAAGACGACCCTAAAATCTTATATAATCACTGTCAGTTGGCCTAATGTTTTCTTATAGCTGTCAACAACATTAATAGTTAATTAACACTTACAGTGAAAATGCTTGATTTCTACACTGTTCAGTCTGTAAGATAAACCTGAAGATGCATGTTGCAAGTTTTATTTTTTTTTTACCATCACTATAGTAACCACCATGTCCTTTTTTTTTTTTTCTTTAAACAGCTTAGGACAAACATCCAGCAGAAAAGTATTTTTCTTCAGGGGATTTTTACATCTTTGATTTGATATTAATTTAATCTGAATTGTTGATTTAAACAGTGGCGACACAAACTAAGACATCTGCATGTGAATTTTTACTATTATGAAAGCTGCGTTGGAGCTATGCCTCTGGTTAAAGATTAGCAAGACAAAACAGGTGGATCTACTCCCACCTGTGCTAATGCCATTCAGTGAGTGTCAGTGAATAGCCAAGACAGGGGTGGTACGTATTTACCCAGCTGTTATTCCAGGTTGAGTCGGCGCTCCTTCAGTGTTCCGGGCCTCACAGTAGCATGAGTGGAGGAGGATTAGCCTGTATTACATGCCTCACTATGATGCTGGCTTGCACAAATCCTTTTTTTCTTTCTTTGTTCTTTTTCTCCTGATGACTAAACACTGGAGTGTATCCATTAACAAACACCAGGAAGTCCAGAAAGAACATCTGTATTTGCAGTGAGTTATTAGCTTTTATTGGAACGACTACTTGCTTTTTAATTGGATGTAGAAGCAGGGCCATTTGACAGTCACGTTGACCCCCACAGTACCATTTATTTAACGACTATTGCTTTAGGCCCTTCATCTGGTCCACAGGGATGATATTGTCACCTGTGTCCCCAAATGCCCTTGGCACTTAATTAATCAATTGATGTGATTGAGTGCCCTCTGTGTGAGAGACATAATGAGCTTGAGATTAAAATCATTACAGGAGGATCTGTAGACTCTGTCATGGCTCACAGGTTTCACAATGGTACTATATAACAGTAATTTACCATTGTAACAAGCAGAAAATGTTAAATAGTGTTGTTTTTTAACTTCTAATTGCAAACAGATAGATAGCGGACAATATATCCAAACTCGCATAGCCTGCTGAGCTGTAAGGTATTAAGTCCACTACACACTCAAGTGGGAAATTTTATTTATACATATAAACACATACACACACAAAAACACAATATTCTTCCACTATTTAGCAACAAGACTGGATCAGATTAAAACATTATTTTTGCCTGTCTGCCTTCCTGTCCTCCATCACTGTCAACTGGATTAATATTACTGCTGCAAACGCTTAAGATTGATCTCACTTTAAATACTTTTTTTTCTTGTTTTATGTTCAGCATCATATTCTATAAATCTCACGCTTGTGGCGACTGTCCTGTGAGGAACACATGTCTATGAAAAAAATGTTGTTCATGAGCTCAGAAACTGAGGACTACACCTTGATTTTCGAAAAGCATCTTAAAATATGAATTAAAAAAATATCAGCTGAATTAACAGGGTTGAGCAGTGTGTGAGATGGTTAACTGTCAATATCTATTGGGGAATTCAAGTATGAATTAAAATATGAAAACTTATTACATTCAAACATTCTCATAGATGTTAATCGGAAGTGTTGGCTGAGCCTGCACGTCGTCATCTTGCCTGTTTTATTAGATCAGACATGGTCAGAGCTGCTGTGCCCTCTGCATCATTGTCAGAGCTCTCCTTGTTAATACATTCAATGAGTTATTAAAAAAGGTTTTCAAACTCTATCAACAAGACCTTGTATGTGAGGAGAAGGATTTTAAATTCGATTCTGGATTTAACAGTGAGCCAATGAAGAGAAGCTTTTCTGTCATTACTCTTGCTGCAGCATTTTGGATCAACTGAAGGCTTTTTAAAAGGGGTTTTAGGATATATTTATAATAATAATATTTTACAGTAGTCCAGCCTAGAAGTGATAAATGCATGAACTAGTTTTTCAGCTTCACTCTGTGATAGGATTTTTCTCATTTTTCTCATATTGTACAAATAGAAGAAAGCAGTCCTTCATATTTGTTTAATATGCACATTGAAGGACAGATCTTGTTCAAAAACTATCCCAAGTTTCCTCACAGTGTCACTGGAGGCCAATCCATTGTAAACATGTGGTTAGATATCATATTTCTAAGACTTTTAGGGCTGAGTACAATAACTTCAGTTTTATCTGAATTTAGAAGCAGAAAATTAGAGGTCATGCATGTCTTTATAATATTCCTGCCATTTAACTGTTACCTGGCTTCGTGGATAGATAAAGGTGGGTGTCATCTGTATAGCAGTGAACATATACATGCTTATATATTTTATATTATATATGCTATCCCTTCTAATGATACTGCCTGTAAGGGAAACATGTATAATGTAAACAAAATTGGTCCTACCATGGAACCCTGTGGAACTCTATAATTAACCTTAGTGTGTGAGAAGGTCCCTCCATTTACAGGAATAGATTCAAACCATTGCAGCACAGTACCTTTAATACCTATGGCATGGTATGCTTTAAATGCTGTAAATAAGATATGTAATTAAATGTGCACTTCATTTATGTAATATGCTATTGTAGTCCTATATTTATTTCCAATTGATTTAAGGTATTTAAACCTTTCAGATATTTCAAACGTTTTCATTTATTCTTAGAGAATAGGAATATACATTGCAGCAATCCCACATAATGTTGAAGAACATGTAGAAAAAATAAAAAGTGACTACTGTCATGTAATAAGCTAGGTCTATTTGCCTATAAAAAGATAAATGATGGACTACAACACTAAACTTTTGGGAAAGTTCTATGTGAGAATGAAGATATTTGAATGTCTTCACCTCACCAGCTACAAAGTACAAAGTCATTGTAATGTCTCATCTGGAATAGAGCCGTTATCTGTGTGAGAATTTTAGTAAATAAACTTGTTATGTCTCATCCATGCTGCTCCCAGTTTACAACCTTGCCTAAAACAAACAGTATTCCCACTAGTGGTAAAGCATTTGACACTCGGCTGTCCAGTTCATGGAAAAAAAAAGGGAAATCAGCAAGCGTACTGTCTTATAAAATGGGAAAAGGTAGAAAATATGAACTGTGTTGCTGACTGTTGTAATTGTTGTGGATGCATATTTAACCTCTGTTTAAATGAGCTCCACCAGAACAGATCTGTAAGTGTTCTGTTCTTAGCTTGTAGTACAAGGACAAAAAAGTACCATTGAATGCATTACAGCACATGCCCTGTCCTTCTCACATGTAGCCTAGGGCCAAGAAATAAGAAAACCCTTGGGGACAAAATCACAGCATTCTTGGACTAACCTTAGTTACGACTGCCACACTAAGTGCACAGAAATCCAACACATAAATGATAAGTTTTAATGAAGCCACCAAGGTGGCCTCTAGGGGAGACACTTTTCCAGAACTGTTTCTGTTGAGCGTGACATCTTTCCAATAGCACCGTTCCAGTCAATACGTCTCTGCATGGGTCATTGGCCACAGACTACATCAAGCTCCATCAATTTAAAGTGTTCTCCTGAAAACTTTGAGGCATAACAGTGATGGAAATGCACAGATGAATTCCACATCTTTGTCTTAATTTTAGTCTAGTGATGAGACTTTTTTTTGTGGTCATCTCTGGAACAGACAGAGCTCTGAGTATATCACTGACGCCCACCTGCTTGAGCTCAATCTGACTCAGAAATATTTACATCGCTCTGTTAGAAGTACTCTCCAACTTTTGGAAGATGACAAAAAAGCTTGCCTGCTTTGGGTTAGGGATGAGTTTCTGCCTCAAGCAGAGATATTTTAGTATATTGTTCACGAATGTTCGTGAGTCGGATATGAGTGGATCGTGAGATTGACAGATGGATTGGTGCTGATCCACCTTCCTACCCCTGTTGTTAGTTACTGAAAGACTAAAATGGTTGATACAAAGGGTAGAGTTATGCTCTGTAAGTTGTTCTGATAGGGCTTCAAGACAGGGCAATATGGTTGGTCATTCGGGACAAGCTGGGACTAAAGTCACTGTGCTTCCACATCAAAAAGAACTAGTCGAAGGAATTTTGCCAGCTATTGACTAGCTTACCTAGGAAAGAGTGGGACAACCACCATCACTGCTATTGAGGAACCCTCAGCTTTTAGTGAAGTAACACTGTTCTATACACTGTTAATCATAATTAATACACATGTAATGAGGCAATATTCACATAACAGAAATGTCCTGCTAAAAGTATTTGTTCCTGTTGTAAGAAAGAATAATCTCGATCAAGAACAAGAAATAGGCTTTTTCACAGGTTTGGTTTTTTTTTTCTGGGGTTTTTTCTTTTTTTTTCAGAACTTTTTTTCTAACTGTCATGTGGGAATGAAGGCATGCTCAAAAGTACTGGTTTCTGTTTGCAGAAGTTAGGCGTAGGTGAACCATCAAAAGAAATGTCTTTTAGTAAGTATAGCCTTAAAAAGCAGGGGGCTAGAACAGCATGTTTCAGACAGTGGTTGAACTAAGGGGCTACATAAAGTGCAAGTATTGTAAAAATTTTTCTGGGCTATGAATCATCCATGCTATTCTAGTGAAAAAATCCAAAATATATTATGTTAACTATCTTATATTTTATATTTAAACTAATATGTTAAAAATGAGCAGAATAGATCCCTCTTTCTTTATTGTTTCATATGTTCATGTGTGTGTGCCACTTATGGTTATTTTCAATACTGCAAAACGCATGCTGCATCTCTTAATGCCTTTTCCTCATAATTGCTTTGATTTGTGGGTAGTTTCCATTAAAGTAATCTTTAAAAGTGAATAATGAATCGAATCCATCTCCATATCTGTATAGTTTTACAAAATTTTAATGCTTCCCTCAGTGACTCATATTTGAAAAACAAAAAAAAGGCATTCCTGCATCTACAGTCAATTTCATATCTTTCATCAAGAGCAATATTTGAGTCACCATAGCAACATGCAGAGGGATGCAGTAATCATACATTATACCAGGCAGCTGTAGTTTATTAATATATTATTTTAATTTAGGTTCCCCGACTTCCACTTGTTTCCTTTCTATCATAGTATTGCCTTTCACATTTTTAATAGCTTTATTGTATAATTTATACAAAAGCAAAACCATCAATACAAATGCATTTTTTTTTAAATCTGACTAAAATGGTTGATTTAAAATATCAAATACAAAAGTATCTTTGAATTGATTATATGTATATCTAAAATTAGTCATTGACTCACGTGTTGTACCACTGTCGCAACAACACCGACAACTATTTACCACTGATTTACTGTCAGTTTCTTGAATGTGTTTCAGTAAGTTGACTTGTTCTAACAGACCATTATGGGTGAAGAAGAAAAAGAGGACTGCTAAAGTGTATGTGTCAAAACTGTTTTCTTTTTGCTTTATCAAAAAATGCCTAGAAGCTGTTTTCATGCTTACGTCTACCAGTTGACATCTTTACTACATTATGGTTCATGGGTCATTTTGAGGTTGTCTAGAGCAGATGTATCAACCCTTTTTTTTTTTTTTTATCTCCACACTGCAGCCTACAAATCTGTACTGAAAAAAAAAAGGTCTTCTCAGCCCCTAATGTTTCAAGCAGTTGCAATATCAGCAAAAAGAGCCGAAGTAAATATACTGTGGTATTGATCAGTCACACATTTGCATGTTAGTAGATTAAGTGGAAAACCGTGGGGGTGTTGAGGTTTTCAAACCACCATCAATGTGTCAGTCATTAATCTCTGGACACGTCTGATCATCTATTTTTTTTTAAAGTAGACAATTAATTTTCACAGCTTCCACTCTGATATTAAACTATTTGTCACAGACTTATGACATTAATTTCACCTTCTTTTTGATTGGAGCAGATGGTATTGATACTATAAATATGAGGGGGTAAATCAAAACGTGTATTAAGCAACTGAAGATTTATTCAGGAAATTGTAGCCCCCAATGGGAAATAAGGAGTCAGTCTGAAACAGAAGGTCTGTTATTTGTGCAAAGCTTTTTACAAAAACATCAAGAACAGAGGAGTATTTCTCATAATTTGCAAATTACAAAAATACGTAAACATCTAATATACAATAAATTAAAATGTGTATATTAGTTTGGCCTAATTTAAAATCAAATGAATAAACTATCAAAACAACAGTTTGAGAATTTTTATGTTATTTTGTCTACTGATGTGTCAGTTTGAACAAACGTCTAGTTTAAACCTACTCACAAGCATGATTTAGTTACACATTTAGTTTGGAAGATTTCTGTGTAATTAGATCAAAGATGTAAAAGAGTATAAATAGTATAACTCCTTCATATAAACCTGGAAAGACTTCATCATAACTCAGCTTATCCAGGTTTAGTTCTTATTTAACCCTTATTGGCTTTGTCTGAAAAACACTCGTTATAAGAAAAAGAAAACAAGAAAAAAATTAAGAAAACAAACTGAAAGGTAAATACCAGGTTCTGCTAAATTAATCTGGTTAAGAATTTATAATCCAATGTACCGAAATTGATTGCTAGCATCCCTGGAAGCTAGCAGGTAGGGCATACATGGAACGCTATAACCAAGTGGCCGGCACAGATATAGATATAGATATATATAGATATATATAGATATATAGATATATAGATATATAGATATAGATACGTATATGTCAATGTCTTTTTTTCTTTCTTTTTGTTTTTACATAACCATTTGAAATTTAGTATTTCAAACTTAAGCACATGTTACATTATTTGCAAGTGGATCAAGAAGCCAATCAAATGTTGTAAACTTTACATTTTACTAATCCCAAAAGGTTGATTCTGTTTAACTGGATGTAGTGTTTTCAGTGGGAGAAACATTTTGTCACTCCAACTGAGCTCTAGCCAATCCAGGAAAGAAGGACAAATGCTGCCCAAGTGAAAACCTGTAGTGATCCCGTATGTGTCAGGAGTATCGGAACAGTTGAGAAGCATTTTCTCTAAACACTGCGTCTCTGTGGCTTTGAAACCCCAAAACATGCTGTGCCAAAAATTGGTGAACACCAAGGATCCAGTCCCCCGACACAAACAGAGTAATGCAGTGTACGCTGTTAAGTGCCAGGAGGATTGCCGTGATTTATACATCTGGGAAACCAAACAACCTCTGGCGAAACGGATGGCACAACACAGAAGAGCTACCTTGTCAGGACAGGACTCTGCAGTCTATTTACACCTACAAGCCAGTGGACACTCTTTCAATGATGAGGATGTACACATCCTGGACAGGGAGGAACGCTGGTTTGAGCGGGAGTCAAGGAGACCATTAAGTGAAAAGGGAAAGAGCATCTCTGAATCGAGGAGGGGGCCTAAGGGTACATCTTTCACCATCTTACAATGCTGTGATTGCAGCCATTCCCCAACTCTCTGTGAATGGTACTCATGGCCATTGATCAATGAGCTTTGATCAGTGATCGTTGATCAATGGTCATAACAATTTGCATGTTAATGTTCAAGGAACTGACCTCGAGCCCATATTCATTCAGTGGTGCTAGTTTCAGTTATTGTGCAAATGTACTGTTTATAAGATTGGGGAAACCTGCAGTCAGCTGACTGCAGGTTTCCCCAACCTTATAAACAGTGGGCTGGTCTCAGTTATTGTGCAAATGTACT